>VYZS01083599.1:34668-53400 GCA_013400695.1 Neodrepanis coruscans | reverse complement strand
TATCCTTATAGAACATCAGCTCTAAATAACATAAAAGAGATTTCTCAGAGTTTAACACAATCTGTCCTTGTAAAATGAATAGTAAAGCATCTTTAACCATTTGATAAAAGAAACTTGCTCTGTCTATTGCAGCAATCACTTCACAAGTACTAGTTCTTGCAGGTACTTCAAAAGCATACATTGAACAAGGCATGAATTGAAAACACATGGTCTCCTTTTACTATATTCCACAGTCTCAAACTTACACATATATTTCTTCCAAGCTATTTGCTAGTTCCGCATAGTCTTGTCCTCGAAGCCAAGGGGCGCTAAAATGAAAAGAAATGCAATGAAAATTGTGCCATATCCTGCTCCCAACATTCTCAAATCAATGTGATGAACACCTTGAAAATATAACTTTGCCAATCATCAAGATTCCAGCAGTAAACATCCTGGAAAAAGCATTATCATCCAGTTGTCCTTCAAGACACCTAACATGGGCTGACTTTTCTTACCTCAGGTAAAAAAGCTGGACTCTTTTTTCATGGAACACCACTGTCACTCCAGCATCACCCTAAGTATTATTAGTTTACCCTTCCAACTCCTTCAGCACCATGGTACTACTATAGAATGACCCTTCAGTTCTGTACCATTGTCTTCCTGGTCTCATGTTAAACTACAAACTTTGCCCCGAGTTTCCCAGCACTACTTTGCATTGTCAACACTCTTGACCAAAACTCAGTAGATATGTTGTGTGTCATCCCCTGCAGGTCCCTCTATCACCCAAACCAGGGACATGGCTTACACATCCCATCTTGTTTACATGCCAAGAGACAAAGGGAGAGCTGAGAAGGAAAGCTGGAAGATGGCATATGCCATGCTTCCATCCCAACAGGAGTCAGCCCTCGGATGAAAAGCATCCCTTAAAACCAGAAACAAGGATCCAGACAAGGGGGCACACCCAAGGAACCATTAAGACACCACTGTCCAACACAACAGGCAGTTGTGTCACTACATCTCCCCAGTCTTACTGCTGCCTAACCACAAAATAATGCTTCAAGAATTAGAGTTGAGGGAAGACAGCAAACTGTCATAGGGAGCTCCATAACGTTAATTTTGGAGAAAGAACAGACTATTCTTTCCGGAAACATCCCCCACCTGTAATTCAAAGAGTCATCTTAACTATACTTCCACTTACATGGTAAACAATTAACAGTGATAATTCAGAAAATACAAATGTTGGCAAGAAAATTTCACCTACTTGAGTTGATAAATAGGTGGCTCTGCAATTGGATATCCTGCCGGCAAAATCACCTAAAAGAAATTCAGGGCATGTATTCATTGGACTACTCCTCTCAGGTAGCTGAGCTTTACTAAAGGGTTCTGATGTTGAGCACTGGGATTACAATTAGCGTTACAAATGAAACCAACAGTTCGGTATGTTGTTACCAAAGTACAAGAACATACAAATATCTGTATTTAGAACTCCCATAACAGTAGCACATGCAATTGTATTTCATAGTGCAACTCATAAGGATGCAAAATAAAGTACAGAAAAAAATTTGAAAGAAGCTGCACACATGGTTACTGGACTTAAACAAGTGGCACCACAGTTTCATAAACAGACATTTCAGTGTTTCTTGCAAGAAGTAAACTTACTGCTTTCAGTTCTGAAAACATAAAGTAGGGAGTTACTCAATTAGGTTGACCCAAATTTTGTTTTGTCTCCACACTTTCCAGAACATAAATCTAGAAGCAACTGCAGCAGATTCACTGAGGTATACTACACAAAGTCAATGTTAAAAATATTTCAGAAATTAGCCTTTGGAGAAACACGCTGAAATGTTTTTGTCAGGTGAGGAATTAGGTATGTAAAGACTGAGTATATCACAAACATATCAATATGTTACAGGAATAATCACTGACAAGTCTTATCACAGATTCCAATCCAAAAGTTTCCTAATCCATCTTAGTAGACAACGAACCCTATTTAGAATGGTTTCACACAACACACATTTTCGCCTGCATCAGTCCAACTGCAAATTTTGTGCTGAACTCCTTACCGCCACTATACCTGCAAACAGAGCGTCCACTTTGGTTGATCCAGGCAATCACTAATCTTAATGCAATAGATTTTTTCATCTTCATCAACAACACACCAATCTTCACCATAGATAGAAGAAAGGGCTTCTATTTCATCAATCTAAAAGAAAAAAAAATGACAAGCTCTTATGTAAAAATAAATAACCTCCCCACAAAGCCCACAACCTTGTGTGTCAATCAGAGTCTTTTTAAGGCTTGCTCTTCTACCGCTTATTGACAGATGTGACAAGATTTACTTCACTGGAAGTCCACAAGTACTGGGGATTCACTCCTGATTCACAGGACTTAAGTTGCGCTAGGGAATATTTAGGCTGCCATTAGGAAGAATTTTTTTCACATCAAGAGTGATTAGACATTGGAACAGACTGCTCAGGGAGGCGGTGGAGTCACCATCACCAGAGGTGGTTAAGGAAAGACTGGACGTGGCACTTGGTACCACAGTCTAGTGGCCAAGGTGGTCTTTGGTCACAGGCTGGACTCAATCTCAGAGCTCTTTTCCAACCTCATTGATTCTGGGATTCTCTAAGTAACTTCTGCTCAGCTCTCCCACGCACACACCATCTTTTGCATTTCCATGGACAATCCTGTCATTCTCAGCAGCGACGAGGAGAGCAAAGGGCATGGAGCAGCGACAACCCTGCAGCTCCCTGTATCCGCGCTGCTCTCGGCTGGATCGGAGCCCTGCACAGGAAAAGACCCTCGACGGGTCAGCATTAAGCTATTCCTAAGGAAGAGTGGATACTCAGCAAATTCCCATTAAAACAAACAAACAAACAACGGAGAGCCACCTTCCACAAAGAAATTGAACACCTGAAACGGGTCCTGGGTGCGAAGGTGGGCACGGAGCCGCGGGAGTCACCAGAAGCCCCTGAAGTCACCGCTCTCCCCGCAGCCCCCCAGGCTCCCAGCGCCGCTCACCTGCTGCTGGGCCCTTCCCGTGTCACTCGCCGCCATCGGAGCCCCAGGAAAAAAGGAGGAGGGAGAAGGGGAGGGAACCGCCCACGTCCGGCCGTGACGCTACTCGCTCTTCCTTCCGCTGGGACACAGGGGGAGTGGGCGGGCAACCCACTGCTGTGGTTGTCTTGTAGATTTTTGCCTTGGTTCTTACGTCCTGCTTTTAAAATAAGACCTGCAAACTGTTGTGTTTCAGTGACGATTTTACCGATGCAGCCGTTTTCACATTGCGTTTATAGGACTCGGAGTGAGCGACTCCATAATTTCTTCTGAAAGAAATTTAAAAGTGTTCCAAGCGTTTTTCGTTACAGTTCTAGAAATTAATTTCTTTTATTTAACACTGACAAGTTTAAGACATCTCAATAGTGATCAGTAAAAATCTCTTTTTGCTTGCATGGGTGTCACGTTTTTTGCAGTTTTTGCAGTTCATGTTTTCTTGCAGTGTGATTTGATGCTGACAGAGTCATGAAGAATTCAAGGCAAGCTTTCTCTTCCTCTTTCTGAAAAGCTTGGAGAATCTGCACCGGCTCTGGAGAACAGGATTAGAGTTCAGAGGGATTGTTGGCAATCAGGACAGGTGTTCTAAAGAGAAAACCAAACCAAACCAGCCACCACCACAACAAAACCCCAGGATACAACTGAGAGCAGGGACAAACCTAGCTCTGTATTACCAACTACGTATATTCTGGTTGAAGAATTACTACTTACACAGCAGTTCTGCAGAAATTATCCCAAAGTCAGAGTGAATCCAAGACCAGCTTTGTCTTCAGTATCATAGAAAGAGTTGGTTTAATTATTTTGGAAACAATAATAAAAAGAATATACCCAGTCTCAGAACATGGCAGAAATGCACATTTTATCAGACAAAGTCACACATTCCACTTAATTTTAGGGAGACACAGAGAGACAGAGTGAATTTATTATTTAAACAATTGCCTCCTGACCAAAACATAACAGAAAGCTTTAATCTACAAGGACATAGAAAAAATGGTGCTCCATCTGTTCATCCTAATACTAAATTGCTTATAAATTTAAAGAAAGAACTATGAAAACTTAAACTTTCTGACAGTAATCTCTGTGCAGTGCTTGTGCTGTATAAGTTGCTGGTTTTGACTTCACTGAACAAGTGAGTTTACTATAAGCACGATTTGCTATTAAACAGCTCAAAAATGTTAGTGATATTTTCTATGGCTGTTGTCTGTAATGCATATGAAAGCATTGATATGAAAGCCTAGCAATCTACTATTGGGTCAGGAAGAAAAGGAGACACAGAGAATAAATCACAAAAACTGTATGGACTGTGGACATCTCTGACAGGTTTCTGGGGACTCTATAATTTCCTTTCACTGTCATTTATATTTGTGATAAGTCTTACTAAATAGAGATGAAGATAAATCTGGCTTGTGAATCTCCGGGATGTTTATATATCCTAAATTAATAACAGAGTAGCTGAATTGATGTGGTGCACAAGAATATTTAACAGCTAATTAATTTATTTGTCCATCTGAAATAAACATTCTATTAAAGCTGGTATGAAATACGTATCCACAGCTTTCAAACTAAGGACAACAGCGTAGTGGAGTTTGATGGACTATTTCGGGTCTTCTTTTAGTAAGTAACTGAACCTCATTGTTCTTTATGGTAAAACATTTCCTAAACTGATACTCTTCACAGCAGTGCATTAACTTTGATATTTAAAATCATTACTAAATCTACCCTTTGGCTCATCAGTTCTGTCTTTGTGAACTACAGAGATCAACCAAGAACAATTAAAGCTCAAATCAAATTAATTAAGCAAAAGGAGGCCCTGAAGTCAGGACGCAGCCCAAATTACTACCTTGAATCCAAATTCATTGTTTTGTCTTCTCAGGGCAAGAAAATACACTGGGTAATTACTGATGTTTTTCTGGAACTAGAATCTAATTTTAAACCATATACTTATATACATATATTTATTCAATCAGGATTGAATCACAAATAAGTGAAAAATACAGAACTTAACAATACCGAAAAAACTAAAGTTTGAGTAAAATAACAATAACCTTGCTTTGTTTTGCATGCAACAGTTCAAGCAACTTCTCCTTCATAATAAAAATGAGGAAGATTAAGAACAAATAAGGACAATGTCATGCAGTGTACTACCCATTAATGCCCTCAGTTCTGTATTCTAGTTTTGGGCAGGATCTTCTACTGAGACTCTGCCAATACTGTAGCTTTATCGTCTGAATAACTCAAGGAGGGCATTTTGCTATAGTAACTTATGAAGAAAGCACTGATTTTTTTTAATTCTCCAGTTCCATTCTACATTCAATAGAGATCTAATTCTATAATAGAAATCTCATTTGGGCTGTCCAATATTGAGCATATATACATTTATGCATAAAGTAGTTCAGCTGATTTCAGTTTCCCAATTATATGTTTTTCTAGATTGTGGTCTAAACAGACATATATTATCTATAAGGTTCATAGCTATGAGCTCTCCACAAGCAGATGATTTATCATTTTGAAACTAAAACCAAACGCAACTGATTCAATCACAAGAACAAGAAAGTGCATTAAACAAGCCTAATTCTTGGTCTAAAACTACTTGTCTGGTAAGACTAAGGAAAAATATATGTACAGGTGACTTAACACCTTGATTAAAAATGTTTTTTTCTCGCTCAGCCACAACCTAGTATTTATGCTAGCTGTAGCAGTGTACAGTTGCCTTTTATAGCATTACAGAAATCCAAAAACTTTTCTAAGAAATAGTAGCTGCTAGCAGGTTTTAGGAACCTCCTTGAGAGAAGAGGACCAGCAGTGAATTCTCACGTTTTCTGCTGCCATACTTGTACTCAGATAAAAAAGGGCACCTTAAAAGAAACTCTTATCTGTTTAGGAGTTTTTTTTCTTGCTAGAGGATACCTCCAGAAACTGCCTGAGCTTGTTTCAGTGTTGCTTTGAGCAGCAGAAAGCATTTCTCATTTCAGAAGCCAATCCAGTTTGCACCAACTAAGTACATTATATGGTTATTTGCCAAAAAGTATGAAAGAAACTTCAGCAACGGATTCTCATTTGCAACAATTCCTTTTACAGGCAGTTCAGAACAACATGAATATTTGTTTTGGTCACTTACTGGCAGCTGCTCTTGGTAATCCAGGGAGATCCAGAATCATGTCTGAGAGTGTCAGCACATTAGTTAACTCTCCTGTGCCTGTCTTTTGCCAGCTTAGTAAATAAAATCAGCAGAGAAATATGACAAGGACCTGCGCTTACTGCAATGCTTTCCAGACAGAGTTGAGGAGCAGCTTCCTCAAGAAGTGCATCAGGGCTACATGAAAGCTGCTAAGAAACAAATTTTTAGCTTCTATCCAAGGTCAGCTAATAAACATTCAGTCATTAAACATGTTACTGTATGAAAACATAAACATAACAACCCATCATGTATCATTTATTTCTTCCACTTATCATTTCCCTGTGTGCACTCCCTTGCCCAGTCATGTATCTCAAATTTGCCACTATGCTCTAGTCTGAAAAGGGAGAAAACAAAGTGTCAGTGCAATAAAGAGTTGCTGTATCAGAATTAAAATTGTGAAGTTTTGTGCGGGGGCTAGCAATGTAAATGCCTAGAAATTCTCTTCCCTTTCCAAGTCTGAAATGTTTTCCAAAAGTTTTTCATTAATTTAGCCCTGGTTAGACCATTAGCAACCTAGGTCAACTGTGCAGAGGCAGAAAGTGGTGTAAGAGAGGCGCTGCTTGTCTCCTTTCAGCTGCAAATGGCATCTTGCAAAATGAGAAATGACTGCCATCTTGGCTTGTATAGTTGCTAATGATGAGATCAGCCACAATAGTGTGGTTACTTTTTTTCAATTAGTAGCAATGAAGAGTGCTATTATTTCAGTATTTCCAGCTGAAATGCTTCCTAGTCATAGGGTTTGGTTGCCTGCAGCAATGAATTCAAATAGTTGATGAAGCACTCCACCCACAATAAGCCCCTTCCATAAAGAAGTTTCTCCTCAGGAAGCATTATGGCCTTACAGCTTTGACTTCTGCCATCAGGTTGCCCAACACAGAATCTGAGACGATATTAAAAATACTCTACTGTGAAAATCACTGACAAAACAGTTCAATGAGTTCTCTGCAAGGCTGTTTGCCAGTGTGTTCAGTTCTAAAATGGGACATGTTTCATGCTTTCTGCATCTCTAATATCAGCAGGTTATCTGAAAGGTGAAAGACATGGGAAAAAAAAAAAAGAGAGAAAAGAGATGCTTAGAACAGAACAAAACTTTGATATTGGCAACATTCTTTTTTACATTTCCACACTTCAACGTTTAAAATTCACTTGGTCATTACTACTCTAGGATATGTAAGGAGGCAAAACATGGCTGAAAAATAGACACTCTTTGAAGATGCTGGAAGCAGAGGGAGTACAGTGATCCTGATCAGGAGAGCACTGTACATCCAGGAGTTAGTAATCTACAGTACAGTTAACTGGAGCAGCCCCAGGTCTGTGCTGTGCAGCCTTCAGGCCTGTGTTGTGGTACACAAAATCTTTGGAAGCAAGATAAACTCTGCCAGCTCCTTGACCCAGAGAAGCCTGATGGCAGCTCGTGTTTAGAGCAGGCCATTACACCACCTGCGTGGCCTTGCCTTTATCTAAAAGCATAGCAAGGAGTGAACCTCTCCTGTGAACATCCTTTATGAACAGCTGTTTCATTGTAAGAAAACTAAAACAGATCGATCAAAGAGGAGCTTCTCTCCACAAATGGGATCTGTGTAGCCTGCCGTGAGAGAGGTCCATCCAGGATGAATCCAATGCTGCAGGAACATAACATCATTGCATCTGAAAGGATATAAGATTTACTTGCTATCTCTACTGCTCTTCAATCTGACTTTTTAAAACATTGAATTTATGAAGTTATTTGTCTTCAGGCCTTTCTTAATCAGAAAAAAAACCTGCACTGACTGACTGTGTTGCATTGCAATGGGTTATAGAGTAGGGTGATGGCAATACGTCTATTTTATAATAATATACATCTTTTTATATACCATTTGCATATGTAAAATACAATACAAAAAAGGAAAAGGGAGGGATGTTTGAGTTTTTTGGAAGATTGCTTAAAGCAGTTATGGCATTGTGAAAAATGGCTCCAAGTCAGAAGCAAGAGGGAGAAATAAAGGAAAAGGTATGTGGTAATGACATTACTAGTGCTCTGAAAGTAAGGACAATAACTTGAAGACCTGCTCCTAAGAAAAAAAATAGGCAATGCGATCCTTCCCTGAAGCCTCTCAGGTGTCATATACTTATTGCTGAAGCATCACTGGAAGCAGATCTCTTAATTAAGATAGACTAATTTAAAGTAACAAAAAGCAGCAAAAACATAAACACAGAAATTCATGTTATCTCCACAGGTGTGGAACTGTTCCTTTTCTTCTTTTTGGTACATTATTATTCAAACATTAAATATATATATATATATATAAAAATATATATAGCTGTAGACAATAGAGAAAAATTAAGCTTGACTCATTATTTACGTCTGAAGAGTTTCACAAGAATTACTTAGGTTTAAACTTGCCCACTTTTGGAACAGAAGTTTCATCCTAATCTTTTGCGATAGTTTCTCGTGGCAGCTGTGGCTCCTCACCTGCCTTTTCAGTGCTCCTTCTGCTTATGACACAGACTTGGTCATGCTGCAACAGCACAAAGCTTCCCTGCTCCCTTAATAAATTCCTGAAGGATTTCGAAGGCACTGCGGGAGTTTTCAAAAGGCAAACCCCTTCTCATGTGCTAAAGGCAGAAAAACAAGGTGCCAGCTCATGGCTTCAGGTGAAAGGTGCAGTGGGGAATAGATAAGGGCAGGACAAACAGAGGGGAAGGAGTTGTGGACCAAAGGATCTTGAACGAAGGGCGTACTTCACTTTTGGTCTGGTCCTACCCAATCTCTCACTCTTCGAAGTTCCTTTTGGCCGGGCAGTGCTTAGAAGCAGCATGTGTATTCATAGTTTCCTTTCATTTGAACCATGGTTGTATACGAGACTAAAACTATTTCAAAGACCCTTTTTCCCCTCTGGTGATGCATGATTCTTGTACTGTTACCATATTGTTTTGAGGGCTTTTTTTCCACTTCCCCCATATCTCTGAACACCTGCCTCTGTCTTTGCATTCCCACTGCCTCTTCCCCATCACTGTACCCCTGCCAAGGATGCTGGTGTGCTTCCAGGACAGAGGGAAGCCAAGACCGTGCACGCCGCAGCTGAGGCTGCAGTGGTGACACGGCATTCAGAGTCGCAGAATAGACAGGGTTAGAAGGGACGTCTGGAGACCATCCAGTCCAATACCCCCGCCATGGCAGCGTCACAGGAATGTGTCCAGAGCGGTTTTGAATGTTTTCCAGGGAGAGAAACTCCACGACCACCTGGCTGGGCAACCTGTTCCAGTGCACTGGCGCTCTTCACGTAAGGAAGACGGAACTTTTTGTGGTTTAATTTATGGCCATTGCTCCTCATCCTGTGTCTGGGCACCACTGAGGAGTGTGATACCAATCCGCGGCGGGACCAGGGCAGTACCTGCGGGGCAGCCCCGGGGTCACAGGGGGGGTTACAGGGGGGTCACTGTCCCTCCCCGGGAAGAGCAGCCGCCGCCGGCTGCGCCCGGTGCGGGCTCGTTTCTCTCAGCGGGGCCTTGCTTCGCCCCTCGCAGCTTTTCGAGCGGGCTGCGGCGAGCTCGGGCACCCCGCGGCCGACCCCCGTCGGCCTACCGCCTGCCTGGTGCCGGTGCCAGGCGGGCGGAGCTCTGTCCCGCCCCGCCCCGCCGGGAGCCCGCGCCGCCCTCCCAGCGCGGCGCGGGGGGAGCGGCCCGGCCGCCGGGGCGCTGCTGCCGCTCACACGTAACCGGGCTCGGTGCGTGTAACGCGGCACGGGGCGGGGAGGCGAGGCTGGCGGGGGGTCACCCCGCCTGCCCGGGGAGAGTTTTCTTCCGCGGTGGGTTCACGGTGGCGGCGGGGGATGCACCGCCCTCCCGCGGCGGCTTTGGCTTTGTTGCTGCCGCTGCCGTGGCGGCGTCTTCAGCTGTTCCGTGTCGCCGTGGCCGCCTCTCCCCTGCGGCCGCCGGGAGCGTTTCTCGGGGGTCTGGCGGGTGGGTGTGTCGCTGGTTCCTCAGCTGGGGAGTGCGGTGTGCGGGGCGGGGAGGCGGCCCAAAGCGAGGCGAGGCTCGGGAATCGAAGTGGAGGCGGCCTCGGTAGGCGGCGGCGGGGGTGGCCCCTGGCCCTTGGGGAGCGGTGCGAGCCCGTGGGTGCCCTCCCCTCCTCCTCCTCCTCCTCCTCCTCCTCCTGCCTCTCCCTGGAACAGCCGTGGCGGTCGCCAGTGCTCCCAGGTCTGAGCGCACCTTTCCTCTTAGGCAAGAAGCGCGGCTGCTGCGACGCCTGACCCTGTCTCTTCTTAAAAAGTATTTAGTTACCGCTGGCGAAACGAGCTGTTCGATTCCAGGCGAACGTAGGGAACTCCTGCCATTCTGCTGAAGTTCCCGACTGCTTGGGACTGTGCCTGCCTGCTGATCCGGGTGAGATCTCTCACGATCTGTGGGTAAGCTTATTCGGAACTCCTGGGCTGAAGGAAGGTCTTTGATGTAACCACAAAACGTACGCAGAAAACAGCCAGGAGGTGCCCCAGAATGAAGATTAGTTTAAATAGCTATTGCCTTGGTAGTGGAGTTGTATAGATAGTGTGCTATTGCAGCNCAGACTTGGTCATGCTGCAACAGCACAAAGCTTCCCTGCTCCCTTAATAAATTCCTGAAGGATTTCGAAGGCACTGCGGGAGTTTTCAAAAGGCAAACCCCTTCTCATGTGCTAAAGGCAGAAAAACAAGGTGCCAGCTCATGGCTTCAGGTGAAAGGTGCAGTGGGGAATAGATAAGGGCAGGACAAACAGAGGGGAAGGAGTTGTGGACCAAAGGATCTTGAACGAAGGGCGTACTTCACTTTTGGTCTGGTCCTACCCAATCTCTCACTCTTCGAAGTTCCTTTTGGCCGGGCAGTGCTTAGAAGCAGCATGTGTATTCATAGTTTCCTTTCATTTGAACCATGGTTGTATACGAGACTAAAACTATTTCAAAGACCCTTTTTCCCCTCTGGTGATGCATGATTCTTGTACTGTTACCATATTGTTTTGAGGGCTTTTTTTCCACTTCCCCCATATCTCTGAACACCTGCCTCTGTCTTTGCATTCCCACTGCCTCTTCCCCATCACTGTACCCCTGCCAAGGATGCTGGTGTGCTTCCAGGACAGAGGGAAGCCAAGACCGTGCACGCCGCAGCTGAGGCTGCAGTGGTGACACGGCATTCAGAGTCGCAGAATAGACAGGGTTAGAAGGGACGTCTGGAGACCATCCAGTCCAATACCCCCGCCATGGCAGCGTCACAGGAATGTGTCCAGAGCGGTTTTGAATGTTTTCCAGGGAGAGAAACTCCACGACCACCTGGCTGGGCAACCTGTTCCAGTGCACTGGCGCTCTTCACGTAAGGAAGACGGAACTTTTTGTGGTTTAATTTATGGCCATTGCTCCTCATCCTGTGTCTGGGCACCACTGAGGAGTGTGATACCAATCCGCGGCGGGACCAGGGCAGTACCTGCGGGGCAGCCCCGGGGTCACAGGGGGGGTTACAGGGGGGTCACTGTCCCTCCCCGGGAAGAGCAGCCGCCGCCGGCTGCGCCCGGTGCGGGCTCGTTTCTCTCAGCGGGGCCTTGCTTCGCCCCTCGCAGCTTTTCGAGCGGGCTGCGGCGAGCTCGGGCACCCCGCGGCCGACCCCCGTCGGCCTACCGCCTGCCTGGTGCCGGTGCCAGGCGGGCGGAGCTCTGTCCCGCCCCGCCCCGCCNGCGGGGGTGGCCCCTGGCCCTTGGGGAGCGGTGCGAGCCCGTGGGTGCCCTCCCCTCCTCCTCCTCCTCCTCCTCCTCCTCCTGCCTCTCCCTGGAACAGCCGTGGCGGTCGCCAGTGCTCCCAGGTCTGAGCGCACCTTTCCTCTTAGGCAAGAAGCGCGGCTGCTGCGACGCCTGACCCTGTCTCTTCTTAAAAAGTATTTAGTTACCGCTGGCGAAACGAGCTGTTCGATTCCAGGCGAACGTAGGGAACTCCTGCCATTCTGCTGAAGTTCCCGACTGCTTGGGACTGTGCCTGCCTGCTGATCCGGGTGAGATCTCTCACGATCTGTGGGTAAGCTTATTCGGAACTCCTGGGCTGAAGGAAGGTCTTTGATGTAACCACAAAACGTACGCAGAAAACAGCCAGGAGGTGCCCCAGAATGAAGATTAGTTTAAATAGCTATTGCCTTGGTAGTGGAGTTGTATAGATAGTGTGCTATTGCAGCTGTGTTAATTGTTATTAAGCAAATAGTAGGTGGATTTTAGAGAGAGTACTTTCACAGGGAGACTGTCGTAGAAGCATCTTCAGCTTCTAACTCCTAGAACCCTTTACCCGAAGATGGAAACAACTACTTTTAGATAACATCACTCATGCTTCTAGTACAGCCACTCTTTCTTCTTGGAACAACTCCTGTCAGTACCCTGTGTGATGTGGGTTTGTAGACAGGTTCTGTCTGTTTGTGCAGTTTGGTACATTTTGTCCGCCTCCTTTACAAGCATCACATCATAAGGTGTGCGTGCTGGGACATGTAAGAAATTGTCCTGAGCAGGGAGCATCCTTTCTTACAGGAATCTAATTTTCATTGCTAGAGGGAGATCTCTTGAAATACTAGGCAATGTTGTGCACTTTACCAGCCTCACTGTTTGTCACGAGTTCCTACGCAACCAGTGGCTACTCTGCCTCAGAGCCTTAAGGTTAAGTTGGCCGGTGCCACTACTGCTTCTCCTGCTTTTCTAGCTATAGCAGAGTGAAACCCACCCATGTCCGGCTCAGTGTGTGTTGTCACTGTTCTGGGCTGTGTACATGGGTGGAGGACTCAGCAGGAGAAGAAATCAAAGCAAAGGCAAGTGGGTCTTACAAACAGTGCTGCCCTGTAGTCAGAGGTGGTGCTTTAGGTCTTTGTAGACCACTTTGAAAAAAAGCAGCTTTTTTTTTTCTTGGATGGAGATCCTAGTAGTTGGGTAAAAGTTGGTACTTTTGGTATATTAGTAGTTAAGTGGCCGTTTGTGTTGAAGTATTGTGTAAAACTCCCTTAAGCAGGCAGGCAGGCAGAATGGTAAGCTGGGCACTCTGTTAGAAAACGACCTGTGTGAAAACAGATGCTGTAATCGCATGAGATCACCCTGGCATGGGTGTCATAGAAGAAGATAAAAGCGGAGCATCTCAATGCTATTTTTTATACCTTCTTAAAGGATAAGATTCAATTAGCAGTCAAGTACTGCTCTGGTAGTCCTAATGAGTTCAACAGAAGTTCCTCGCAGTTACATCTCTGTTGTAGAGGAGATTCTAAATAATATTCTGTGGTGTTTTGTCATGGTGGACTAGTGACTATGGAGATTCCCATGGAAGCCTTTCAATTGCACAAGGCATGAAGATGAACTGTGAAAGGCAACTTAACCTTTATCAGATGATTAATGGAATAAGGTAATGATGGCAACACCACTGACTGAAGAGATATGTGGTCTGTTAACTGGGTAGTAGATTTGCATAGGGGCAGCACAAATCGTATAGATTAACCTGCTAGTGGAATCTTAAGGCTAATGACTCCAAACTGAACTATTAAGTTTCTTCCTCAGTACTGATGATTTAGCTTATTTCCTCAAAACTGGTGGTGGGGATGTTGGACCTCTCTTGGTGGTGGGTCATGGGACCAAATAAACTCCTGTCTGCAGGGAAATGCAGGTGTACAAAGTACAGTTGCAAGTGCACAACATTTGAGTGCCTGTGTATTGATTTGTTTCCATACTCTAAACTTGTCACTCAAAATTCTCTTGGTGGTTGCTCATCTCCTTTATAAAGCCAATTCTGTTGCTTAAAACAGTATTTTCAAAATTATGATAAGTTCTGTTAAGAGCCTCTTTGCTGCCAGCACCATTTAGGCACTTCATTTAGCTCATTATCTAAACCTTTCTGTTCTTTAATATTTGTCTGACGGTAACTGCATGCAGATTTGCTTTCCAGCCACAACTGTAGAAACATTTTCATGTGAGTGATCCTTCTAACTGTCACTAATAGCCAGACAGTCATTCTTCTGCATCATTGAATGCTTCAGGCTAACAAAGTGTATTTGAAATTGGAGGCTTGGCCCAAACAGCAAAGCCTTTGGGGACTAAACCAGTGAAGCAGACAGACCTTTCTTAGCCATGTTAGCATGCATGTCACTCCCTTGCTAATGTTTGCTGTAAGAGTACAAATAAATGAGTTATTTTAACCTTATGACTATTTGGTGGGAGAAAAACCGTGCAAGTAGTTTTACACAGGGATTTGGCTTTCCATGTATTTTAAGCTGTTTAAGATTCTGCTTGTGTGCATAACAGGCCTTGCTGCATACAAGAGTTGAATCAGTGTCTTGGTTCCCTTTCCGAGCAGTCTTTTCTTCCATCTCATCAATATCAAATGGAAATAGCAGGGTTTTAATATGTTGAAAGTGCATTACTATTCATACCCGCTGAGTATGTGGGACATTGACAAATGATACAGGGCAATGATAGGAGTGTGTTTCTCTCATCTGAAAGATGGTTAAAGAAATACTGTGTGGGAAGGGGTGAAAATGAAGGATGAGCATTTGTGGTTTTTTTCCCCTTAATGCTCGTAGGCCAGCAAGGTGATCTCTAACTATCTTCTTGACTTTTTCTGTAGAATCCTTAGGGCTATGTTCTGTGTCCCACTGCAACTATATCACTCAGCTTCAGAGACAGTATTACAGGCTAGTAATGCATTAATATATTTGATATTTCTCTAGACAGTGGTAGAACTAATTCCCTGAAAAAAATTACACCTGCCCAAGTAACAATAAACTGTGCAGTGGTGCCTTGCACAAGTGGATAAACTCGTGTTTAAAGGAGAAGGTAGCTTCAGGGCTCAAAGAACTACTAGAAGAACTAGTACTGTTTTGTTTGTTTTCCAGTAGAACTGAAAATCATGCACAAACAAGAGTGCTGTCTAACCACTTCTGAAGAAGTCATTTATATAACGTGTCTGGTAGATTGCAGGTGACTGATCCAGTCTGTTCTTCTGAAATATGGTTTGTTTAGTCTATCAAAAACTTCTTGGAAAACAAGATTCTCCCTTTCTGTTTGCTGACTGAGCAAAAGTTAGGAAAACTATTCTTTGCTGTATTGTTAGTGCTTTGGCTGTCTGTCCTGTTCTAGGTTTCTGCGTCAGTCTTGAACATTGCAGGATCTGTCACTGTTACAGGCATTTTGTTGCTTGATCAGTGTTGTCACTATCTCTTTTCTTGTTGAGTGACTTCTTGTCTTACAGTAGTCAAAGAGTTCCCTGCATCTATATAAGCTGTGAATGTGTGTGGTGTAACCAAGCTGCCTGTCTGGTACAGCAGAGTGTAAACAGTTTGTGGGAACAATCAGAACTTCTGCTGGTATAGGAAAGCTAACTGTGAGCCCAACAGTCTTTAACCAGCTTCAGAAATCTAGATTCTGCAGGACTTGGCAAACTTAGCATGTCAGGTGAACATACTAAACTGGAGACATGAAATTTGAACAACAACCACTTTCTTGTTTTCCTATTGTATTTAACAGCAATAAATTGTGTATAGCAATCTAACTTTGAGGTGTACACATCTTAAAAGCAGGATATTTAAATAAGGCATTGCTGCATCTGGGTCTAGTTGAAACACAGAATATGCTGAGTTGAAATGGGACCCATCAGCATCATCACTTCCAACTCCTGGTCCTACACAGGACACCCCAAGTATCAATCACTCCGTGTGCCTGAGAGCTTTGTCCAAATGCTTCTTGATCTGAGACAGGCTTGGTGGTGTGACCACTTCCCTGGGGAACCTGTTCCAGTGCTCAACCACCCACAGGGTGAAAAACTTTTCCCCAGTGTCTAACCTAAACCCTGATTCTGTTTCATACCATTTGCTCAAGTCCTGCCACTGGTCCAAAGAGATCAGAACCTACCTCTCCTCTTCCCCTCATGAGATTATTGAAGATCACAATGAGGTTGCCGCTCCGCCTCCTCTTCTCCAGGCTGAACAGACCAAGTGGCCTCAGTCACTCCAGGCCCTTCACCATTGTCATGGCCCTCCTTTGGATATCTAATATCTCAATGTCTTTTTTTGTATTTGTATTGTATTATCATTTAATAACTGTATTCTGCAAGAGACCTGGTAAGTAGCAGTATTGCGTGCCCAAAGGTCTAAGGGTCCCTGTCTAGTAGAGAGCTATAAAACAGTTATGCTAAAAGGTTTTGTTTTCTGCCTTCTTTGGAAGAGATAAATACTTCTTTTTTTGTAGTTCAAGAGCGATGGTAAAATGAGAATTAGTGATGTTTTACAGTTGGGTGTTTTCTTCTTTATATTGTACTATCGTGTTTCTTAAAGATAAGGTCAAATCTATGAAGTTGTTTGAGTATCTGGCTCCCCTTCAAGTCAAGGTTGGAGGGGCTCAGGTGTCCAAGCTCAAGAGATGGTAGTCCCAATCACTAATGGATATCTAGGACCTCCATGCAAAGACAGATTCTGTGCCCTAGGGTTGGCAGTCAAAGTAAGTGTCAGTTAATTCTGAAGAAGTACTTCTGCTAATAGATGTATGTAATTATTTGTTTTATTTCCTTGTTGCCTTTGGAAGTCTTAAGGGGTAACAGTAAAAGCCTAATGGGGGGAAAAGTAAAGGCTTACTGGTTAATGCTTGTAGCAAACCTTGTCTTGTTTGTAGCATACAGTTTCAATGCCAAAGCCACACTTAGAACCTAGAAAACTGAAAAGCAAGAAAGCGTGGGTATTTTGTTATTTAACTGCTTTATATAAGGAATTTTAATGCTTCTTAGTAGCCTGAGTGTTGGACTGTTGAAATCAGTTTGCTCATTGTGTTCCACAGGGAGAATAATTATCTTTCTCATACTGGATTTAGTATTAAATAAGGAGGAAAAGTTACGTAATATTAAGCCATAACTTGCAGCAACATAGAAGATTGCAAAATTGGTTCTTTCATGTCTTTTATTAGAGATGAGTACTGAAGCAGAACAGCAGCTTCTCCATGATGCTAGAAATGGGAATGTTGAAGAAGTTAAACAGCTATTGGATACCATGGACAAAGGAGACATAAGCTTTGATATCAACTGTAAAGGTTAGTAGCCTTTCCCAAATGTTTGTAATCTCACTGTTGAAGTCACATGTAGTGAAACAGGTAGTGATAATTTAATCTTGTTTTCTTTGGAGTGCTCAATAGAGTAATAAAAACCCACTTAAACAGCTGCTTTTACCCTGTGACTTAAGGCCCTACTTGCATAGGGGAGAGATAATAAGAGCAGAGTACAGATGGTTGTAATGTACAGAAAACTTCAAAGTAGTTCACAGACACTGGAAGTGTTGACAAGACAGAGAATCAGGAGCTCTTTTTGCCTGTGTTCATGCTAATGTCAGCTTTAGAGCTTTATAGTATTAAGCAAAACAGACCATGGTGCCAGGGGATGATTCAGGGAAGTATAGTCTTCATCGAGGCTGCAGAGATTAGATCAGGTCATTCACTGGGCTCTGCTAGGTATGATTTTCTTATTATTTCTTTTTTGAATTTTCTTCAGGCCTATGTTTCATTGCCACATAGTAGGAGCATTAAATTTCCTGCCACTTTCAGGAAGATTTGGGACAAATATATGATTTTACTTTTAGCAGTGAGCTTGGTTACTTGGGAAAGGAAACTAAAACTGCTCTTCATCTGTCTTTGGCCAACACTAAAGTTTTGCTTGTGTATAGCTAGTAGTTGTGGCCAAGCAACTTGTTTGCTGAGCAATAAAACTTCAAACTGGGACTGGATTTGAAGCTTGCTAGCAATTTGACATTGCCTTTTTTCTTTATTAATTTAGTAGCTTTGTATTTCTCTTTATTTACGTAAGTGTGTTTTGGTTGCTTCAAAAAAAGTGGATATGTGTCCCATTTTTTCTGCATAGTCTGGTATTCCGTTTCAGCATTTAACTGTTAAGCAGCACTGAGAAGACGGTGATACAGAGGGAGAGGGGAGAGAGCAATTATGCTTCCTCTCGCCCATTACAGAGGGAACACCTTGCCCTAAAGAGTAGGGGTGCTTGTTGTCTGAACAAGCTCTATCCCTTTCCCAAGTCTCATTCTGAATCACCAATTTACTCATCTTTTTGTTTGACTACTCAACTGTGTTTGTGTTTTCCCCGTGGTTAATGGACTCGCCTCAGAAAAACAAGTTGTAAGCCCAAGCTCTTTCTACTTCATCTTTGGGGAGCTAGTTTTTGATTTAAAGGGGAACTAAACAGACCTTGATTAAGCTAATAGCCTTCACGCTCGCAAGTATGTCCTTTGCAAATATTCAAGACATTGTGTGTATTGCCTAAACTATTAGAATGTAACTACCATAAAATTCATGCAGCAGTACCTATAAGTAAGTTCCTGAAGTGTCTTGTGCTTGAAAGAGACTTTCACATCAGTCTCTGATGTGTTCTTAAATATAATCTGAAGTCAAGAAAAAATAATATGGACCGCTGAGTGTGTCATTTCATTATGTTAAGCAGATGAGATCAGAAAGTCTACAGCATAGAAGAGACTCAGGTTATGAAGTAAAGATTGTGCTTAGCTTTTCCTCCTAGTTT
>VYZS01083599.1:0-22027 GCA_013400695.1 Neodrepanis coruscans | reverse complement strand
CAAGTCTTTCTTGCTGCTACTGTATGTTGGCAGATTACTATGCTCATGAACTTTGGCTGCTTACATTGGGTTTTGTTATGAGACTTAACACCAGAACATGCTATTTACTGCCCTGCCTTTGGAACAGAGTGCCATTTACTCGAAAGATACCCTCTTTTTATTAATGCTCTTTTATCTCGAGTATTTTTAGCAAAAAAGGCTGTACTCTGTATTGTAACACAGTTGTCTGGCAGAGGAAATGTAATGGTGCAGTTTCTCTAAACCTTCTAACTGAACTTCAGATCGTTTTTTCTCCTTTACCTGCACACACTTAAACTTTATAACTGCTTCCTATTGAAGTTTTTTGAAGTCAGGTGGCTTTTTTCTTCTCTTCTGTCAAGGTTCTCGCTAGATCACAGTGTGTTTTGCTACTAGGAGTTAAATCTTCAGCAGCTGAATCTTAAGCTGGGCTTTTTAGTCTACTTGAGGCAAAACCAGTGCATTCTTCTTGAGAGGTCTCAAAAATACACTGCACATTTCTTGAAGTGACTTGAGAGTTTTTATCTCAATGAGTCGATGCATCAAACTTTCTTCCAAATATTGCCTTGTAATATGGTGTAAGGTGCTGGAAGCATAGGCATGCATCTTTAGAGGTGTGGAGGCAAGAAATCGGAAGACAGAGATAATGTAGATGTAAAACAGCTGGTTAGAAGGAGCTAAAACTTGCGAGTCCTCAGGAATGCAAGTGTTCGACCACTGTATTAATGATGCTATACTTCCACAATCTCCCTCTTTTTGACTTGTTCTCTTATCAGCTTTAGCAGTTTATTCTAATAGCACTCTTTCTGAAGCATGTATAAGCTGTTGATGTTAACTTAAATTGCTGCCATGGGAATTCCGTGATTACAGAGTAAATTCTCAAAAACAGCATATTAATAATAATGCTTAAACTGAGTTTCTCTAAAATTGCTGTCATGCATCTGTGGCTCTGGTCTCCTAAGACTGCTTATCAGTAACATAGCCTTTCTATTAAGGTAGTGCAATTTGGCTCAGGAGCTTAGCTATGGTGGCTGATATTGCATGANTGTTTTTGATTCTGCTAATTTTAAGACTTGTTGCATGTTTGCTGATTAACTCTTAAGCTGATGTGAAAACAAAAAAGGTGACTCCTTAGTGAAATCTGTCATTAAAGAACTCTGCTTTCTCGTGTGTGTCATGTAACATGCATATGCATGTAACTCTTCCTGTGAAAGTTTTAATTTCTAAGTGTTTAGGGATTTTTCAATATTTAGCATCTTTGAGCTCTGTATATATGAGGACAGCTGTATGTTTGCCTCTGAAACTTTTCAAAGTACTTATCATATTTTTGGCCCTGCATCAGTTTTAAGTCGATTCTTAGCAGGTGTTCCTTGGAATCATTTGATGTGAGTACTTGAACCTGTGGCCATTGAAACACAATTTTAAAACGCCTGCTGACTCTTAAGAAGGTCCAAAGAACTTTCTCCACTTTTAACTCTATGGTGTAAACCTCTTTGACTTTCCTACCCTTAGGTTAATACCTCTGTGGAGAATTTGTGTAGGTCTTTAGAACTCGTGCTATGCTACTGAAAGTTCAAGTCTTTCTTGCTGCTACTGTATGTTGGGGTTTTTTTAGCAGATTACTATGCTCATGAACTTTGGCTGCTTACATTGGGTTTTGTTATGAGACTTAACACCAGAACATGCTATTTACTGCCCTGCCTTTGGAACAGAGTGCCATTTACTCGAAAGATACCCTCTTTTTATTAATGCTCTTTTATCTCGAGTATTTTTAGCAAAAAAGGCTGTACTCTGTATTGTAACACAGTTGTCTGGCAGAGGAAATGTAATGGTGCAGTTTCTCTAAACCTTCTAACTGAACTTCAGATCGTTTTTTCTCCTTTACCTGCACACACTTAAACTTTATAACTGCTTCCTATTGAAGTTTTTTGAAGTCAGGTGGCTTTTTTCTTCTCTTCTGTCAAGGTTCTCGCTAGNTAAATTGCTGCCATGGGAATTCCGTGATTACAGAGTAAATTCTCAAAAACAGCATATTAATAATAATGCTTAAACTGAGTTTCTCTAAAATTGCTGTCATGCATCTGTGGCTCTGGTCTCCTAAGACTGCTTATCAGTAACATAGCCTTTCTATTAAGGTAGTGCAATTTGGCTCAGGAGCTTAGCTATGGTGGCTGATATTGCATGAAATGGTTTGGGTTGAAAGGGGCCTCTAAAGCTCATGTAGTTCAATCCTCATGTACACATCTGATAGCCACACAGTCTAAGTAGAAGTGTAGTGATATTTTAGGGTAGTTAGTAGTGTTATGCTTCTCTTTGATGGGGTCAGTTTCCCAAAACATTTGTATTGTTGGCAAGTTAAACTCTGAGTGTTTTTTTTCCCCTTGGTTACATAGTTGCTCTAATCTTAATAGTTAGAGTTTAGAATGCAACAAAACTGTTTGTGTGACACACTGCCTCTACTTGGAGCTTCTAACTGCCCTACGGTATCTGTGTCATTGAGACTGGTAGGTCTGCTACCCTTCAGTACAAGGTTCTTACTCTGAAACAGGGTGGCCACACTATTTTTTTCCTGGCCTATGCTAACTTTCACAATGTGCCTGGGAATCCTGTGTGGAGAACAGGAGATTTTTTACAGTAGAATTGGGCAGGACCATTCTAGCAATATATATGACTGAACTACAGTGTTGGGCAGCTTTCCTTGGCACTGTGCAACTGAGCAGGATAAATGTGTCCATGCTGTGCAGTAGAGATTGAAGGGGTATAGCAAGCAAAAAAATGAAGTTCCTTTCTTTAGCTGAACATCTGGCATGATTTTTGCAGCCTTTGCTCTTGCACTTGTTACATGCCCTCTTTGTTGCCAGATCTACACTGAAGTATCCTAGTTAGGAACACCTAACTTTAAAAAGGAAGAACATGGCATCTGGAGATAGAGGAAAACTGTTAAGTAAGCAGAACTTTGGTTTTCTTCCAGTTGAATAAGCCCAAACCACCTGATATCAACTGTACAGATCAGATGGGGAACACACCATTGCACTGTGCAGCATACCGTGCTCATAAGCACTGTGCATTGAAACTTCTGAAAAATGGAGCAGATCCTAAAATAAGAAATAAAAATGGTGAGTAGCAAAGGAAAAATACATTAAATGTCCAGTGGAGACACATTCAGCAGTTTCTATGAGCTATGTTACTTACCATGCAGTGCTCAGGGGAAATCTTATGGTGCATTCCAAGCTTTGTATCACTAATAAAGGAAGCTCAACACTAACTAAATTGCAAGAGACTTGAAGAACTGTAGCAAAATACTTGTATATATGGTTTTATTTTCCTAACATAACCATTTCTAGAAAATTTGGCTACTGTCTGTCTTAAGAATGAATGTATCTGGCTTTTGTTTTCTCAATGCTAAATACTGAACACAAATAAAAAAATAAGATTGAAGATGTGGTTCAGACAAAGTGGCTCCTCAGAAGAAGGCTTCTAAATGAAACCAAAAAGAGGATAACTTTGTGCAGGTGTTACACAAACTGTGTACTTGTCCTCTGATTAAAGATGCCTTTGTCTTGGAATTTGTGAATGTTCTAAACTGGTTTATACAGATCGGAAGCTAAAACCAAACTTAAATCAGTAAGGGCAAATCTGTAGTTAGCAGAACTCTGACAGAGTTCAGTGCATTAAAGTTCAAAACCTTTTTAGTCTTCCGCCCCTGAGGAGTTTTTGTTTCCCAATTCCAAGTAGATGTAGATGCTTGTGGGACCAAACTTTAATGGGTAACACAGTGTCAAATTATTTTTAAATTAAGTACATCTAAGCTGATTTGCATAATTCTATGCTGATTTGCATAATAATGCCTTGTTTTGGTTACTAAACAGATCAGACACCCCTTGATCTAGCCCAAGGTGCAGAAATGAAGCAGATACTGGCAGGTAAAACTGGAAAGGTAGGAACTTTTGTACCAATTTAAAATGTCAAGGCTGCCTAGTGGAAGCTATTCCTACATGAGCTTTAATTTCCACGCAGGTTATCAACAAACCCCTGAGACGATACGAAGGTCTCCTGTGGAAGGTATGTCTTACTTCCTTTCCTAAAATAGCTTTAAGATCTCAAAGTATGTCAGTATGTCCTTTTTCTATACTTAAATGGTAATTGCTGAATGAAGGAATTTTTTCAATAATACATTTGCTAAATGACTTAATTTAGTCTAGTATATATAGATGGGCTGGCTGGGTGGCACAGTTACTAAATTCATGGCACTCTGATCTTATCCTCAGTCTCTCACATGTCTTTGCATTTCTTGGTAGTTTTTGTGGCAAAGCTTCACTGTGATAAGATTGTGTTCCTTGTTTTTGTGGCTGGCAGAATGTTTTTTGTTTTTTCTTTCCTTAATAGATTACTTTGATAATCTAAGACTAATATAATAGCTTTAAGAATTTGTGGCTATTATCTTGCCACAAATTCACCATCTCCTGAAAATTTTAAAACTTCGTGGGAAGATGTCAGTCAGAGTTCAAAGCTTGTTTAGCTGTGTTACTCAGGTGAATCTATTTTCCCTTTTAAAAAAATAAGTCTATAGGAATACTTAATTTGTATGTTCCTCAGTGAAGTCTTTAAAATTTTCTTCAGTGTAAATTTTCCTATGTATTCAGTCACAGCTGTAATGTGAGGAACTAGAACTCTGTACTGAAGCTTATGAAAGATAAAATGTTATAGTTGGATATCTTAATATAGTTTGTTTCTTATTTGATTTTATAAAATAGATTTGCATGGTGATCATGGTGTCAATTCCTGTAGTACTAAAAAACCCCAGCATTTTAGTATTTCAGTGTGTACTGGATAGCAGACTCAGCAAAACTTTTGTGTTTAGGTGGTTCCAAAAAAGAGAGCAGCACTGTAATTGTATTCTCAAGTTGCTGTGATCACCAAGATATGCAGAACCCAAAAAGTTTTCGTTGTCAGTTTTGTATGTTAAGGACACTTCCCAGTCTGACTATTCAGAAGGCACTGTGTCAGTCACATTTCCGCCACTGGAGACTTTCACTGCTGAGACTGAAGCCCCTTTGCAGTGGGAGGCTCCAGAGAGTCAATGGGTGCCCCACTTGACACCCTAAGCTCACCACACTCACACAGTCAGACAAGCTTTCTTTACCAGTTCAAGCCTGAGTTTCCCATAGCAGACTCTCAGACATCTAGATCCTTAAAATCATGTAGTTGTGGTGCTGTAACAAAATAGCAGCTCCAGCTGCTGCCTCTAAGGAGGGACCCCGAGTAAAGGATCCCCATGGCTCTTATATCCCTTCAGTCTAGCGGGGAAGTCTGAGGTCTTCCTGCTGAGCTGCTGAGTCCTCAGCTCATGGCACCACAGGTCCCTGTGCCCTTTCTTGAGTAAAGGCTTGTCACCAGTTCACGGCCTCTTGCCTGAGGCTCCTGCCACCCAGAGCTCAACCTGCAGCTGACATTGCAGCTGGACACCGAGCTGCCTGCACTAAATGTATTCTGTTAACCTTACCTGACCATTCTTGTTTTGGTTTGGTTTTTTTAATTCTTTTCTTAGAGCTCACGATTTTTTGGGTGGAAACTCTACTGGATAGTTCTAGAACATGGAGTCCTTTCCTGGTATCGGAGACAGTAAGTTCTGTGTTTAAATTTCTGAAAAGCAATTTAAATAATTCTTATCTTTACTTCATTAAATTTCTTCTTCTTTCAAAGAGCTGATGCAGTTAATAATGATCGTCGTCAGGGATGCAAGCATCTAACACAAGCTGTCTGCACGGTAGGAAGTGAAATGCCTTGTAATACTGGGTTGTTCTGTTGTGTAATGGTGTTCCATACCTGGAATATGAAAATTTTAGCTAGAAGTTATAAAATAGGGAATAAGCTTGTGCTGTTGAAAGAAACACTTGTTTTTGTCAAGCAGAGTATTCTCATATGTAAAGTGGCCATAAAGCTCCTTCACTACTTTCTAAAGGCTTAAGGATTTAGATAAGGCACCTGAAATCGTGCCTCCTCAGTTGTGCAAAGCAACTGTTTGAAGCATGTGATACAGAATAGCAAAACTCTACTTCCTCCTTAGATGTAACTGGCTACTTGTGACTGATTGTGTAACTGAGGCTGATTTCGGTGGGAGAACTGATCAGTTCTAAAGGTGACTTTTAGAAAACTTCCCTAAATTTCATTATGCTTGTAGGAACCATTGCGGAATGGGTGAATAGAGGAAAAACAGGCCAATTGTTGTTCATAATACACAGGAAGTTGAAGTGTTTAGGGAAAATGCATATAGGATAATTTCAGTATTTCTATAACTAACCTGTCCTAGTTTGTCATCACAGGTTCTGTTAAATTGCACCTATATATACACTCATGCTATATGAAAAATGACTCTTGCTTTTCAATATCTACGAATTCCTTAATATTGGTGATCTTGCACCCTTGCTGAGACTTTGTCTGAATCAACTGGTGCAAATAAATGCAAATATCTTATATAGACATAAAAAACCTCTATATTCTTATTCATGGTGTAATGGCACACTATGCAAAACTGTTCTGACTGACCTTTTTTTTTAAACTCTAATTGTTTTGCATCAAGAGTGAGGCAAAAACTTCTGAGTTAAGGGTAATTTTGTACTTTGCTTACTCTTTAGTTTTTTCTGTTTCATTATATTAATTTTGTGTTTTCTCTACATCACTTTAGATAAAATCTACAGACAGTTGCTTCTTCTCTGTCAGATGTTTTGATGACACTGTTCATCGCTTCAAGATTCCTAAAAATATCTTTCCTTCTCAAACTAGAGAGGTAATGATGGCTCTTCATCAAAGGCATTAAAATATAATAACTTCTCTAGTGAATAACTTGCACGCTGCTTGCTGTGGAGCATTAGTAGTATTGTGTTTTGTATCTTTATCATCAGTGATCTTCACATAAGTGAAGAACTTGAGTCTTTTAGCATGATTATAGACTAAACAGCAAAAAATGGACAAATTGTAATTCTCTTCTTTAAAATTATTGCCACCTTGTTTTCCAGCTCTTGTTTATCAATTCTGTTTTTTTCAGAGTTGGTTGGAAGCAATAGAAGACCACTCTGCATATAGCACTCATTACTGCACACAAGAACAATTGAGTAGTGATGATGAAGATGATGCAGTGTCTGTTACAGACCTACAGGATACTCTGAAAGTATGTATTGAGTACTTACTTGGCTCATGCATCTAGTCAGTTGGTACTGTTTTGTGTTGAAATACTTCAGTGTACTTTTGGCTGAAAGTGGCGATTCATTCCATGGATGCATAGATGCTGCTTGTATTTGCATTACATACTGTCATGTGTTCATGCTCAGACTGTGTGAATAAAATAGCATGTTTATCATAGCTATGGGGCTGTTTTTTTCAGTTTTGCCAGCACTACTGCAAGATAGAAAGCTGTCTGAGACCTTCAGCCAGGAGAGGGAGCCTTTTGTGCTGTACTTAGTGACACTGAGACTGGAGGATGACAAAGCTAACCTTCAGCGAGCTCTGCCTCTATGAAACAGGCAATGTAGTGTCTTAGAAATAATCCTTTATTGCCTCAGAACACATTAGATGCATTGGTACAGTGAATGTTCATACCTGCAATGGAAATGAGTAGTCTTTGGTAATTCTAGCATTCAGCCTGTGATTCTTGCTTTTTGCTATATATACTTCTAAAACCTTTTATTATAAAGGGAAGTTGACACTGCAATGCAAAAATCTTCATGTGACTAAACTCTTGAGTGGCTTATACCATTCCTTGTGGTACAAGAACCCTTAAGTAGCTCATGGCAGAGCAGAGGTGGGAGGATAGCTGGCGCTGGCAGTTTCTGGCAACCTACAGAAGAAGATACTATTATATAATACACAACTATGCACTTGAAGCCCCAAAGACCAACTACATCCTGAGCTGCATCAAAAGCAACCTGGCCAGCAGGTCAAGGGTGGTGATTAGGCCCCTCTACTCTGCCCTCATGAGTCTCCACCTGGAGTGCTGTGTCCAGGTCTGGAGTCCTCAGCTCAAGAAAGACGTGAGCCTGTTAGAGCAGGTCCAGAGGAGGGCAACAAAGATGATCACAGGGAATGAACACCTCTCCTATGAAGACAGGCTGAGAGAGCTGGAGAAGTGAAGGCTCCAGGGATACCTCATTGTGGCTTTTCAATTCTTAAACGGTGCTTATAAAAGAGAAGGAAGTGATTTTTTACACAGGCAGATAGTGATAAGACAAGTGGGAACATTTCTAAACTAAAAGAGGAGAGATTTATTTTAGATGTTAGGAAGAAATTCTTTACTGTGAGAGTGGTGAGATGCTGCAACAGCTTGGCCAGAGAGCTGTGGATGCCCCATCCCTGCAAGTGTTCAAGGCCAGGTTGGATGGAGCTTTGAGTAACCTGGTCTAGTGGAAGGTGTCCCTGACTATGGCAGGAGGATTGGAACTAGATGATCTCTAAGGTCCTTTCCAACCCAAGCTATTCTATGATTCTACAATGTCTCCAAATTCAAATTCAGCTTGAAATATGATCTTGGGGTTGGTTCCTGCCATGTCATTGTACGCCATACATCAGTTAACCTATGAATTTGCTTATTTTGGCCTTAGGTTTCTCAAGGAACAAGGTCTTCCTGGGTTTTCAAACTTTTTAATAAGTAAGACAGGGAAAATTGAAAAGTAATACATAGCTTTGGAAAAGTGGTACATATCTTTGGGGGTTGATTTAGTATGCTAATTTAAACAAAATCTGGTCAGTGATATAACGTGCATAAATCATCTCTTTGCTAGTGTCTTTTTGAAGGTACTTTAGGTAATTTGTTTCAGGTTTTTGTATCAGTCTCTGGGCTGTCAATCTTCATTAATATTGACTGCTCTCCAAAATAAAAAAAATCGAATTAAATTTCTCCAGATTTAACATAGTTAAGAGGGTAAACTTATGCTTTCCTTAGGACGAGGCACGTCTGAACTAGCTATCTTTGTTGTCTTTCAGAAAGCACAAGCATGCCAACAAAGACTCAGCAAAGAGATTTCAGATTTTCTTGCAATGGTTAAATCTTTGGATGCTACAAAAGGTAAAACTTATTATTTCAAAATGTAGTTTGTTGCCAGGCAACTATTTTTTTCTGTTAAACAGACCATGCTCTAATTTCCCCAAAATTAAATTTTCAGGAGCTTAAAAGTATCAGACTGTTTTCCTCATTGAAAAAGATACAAATAAAGTAACATTATAGTAATTGCCAAGAATTAAGATTTCAGATTTGGAGAAATAACTAAGGAGTATGCCCCTTGAAAGAAATTTTACTAGTGGCTGTAAATCCAGGGAAATTGCCTTTAGCTATAGTGCTTGTTGAGTAGCTTCATAAGAATATAACACAGGGATTCTCTTTCAAGGTTTTTTAAAATAAAAATCTGTAGTTGATAGCTTACCCCGGAGCATGGGTGTCTCCTCACAGGTACAGAGAGCTAGCTTTTCTTACTCTCCTTCCCCCTCAAAGTACTTGTCCTGTGGTGAGCAGAAATGCAGTGAAAGCTGGGGCATGTGAAGGAATGTGAAGTCATGAAACTGCGCAGGGAACCAGAGGCATGGTATGATGGGATGTATTTCACAGACTTTTGCCGTGAGTTTTGTGCCAAATTTGAACTTCTCAGACTTAATTTCAAATAATAATTCTTAAGTTAACACATGCCTAGATTTTGCAATATAACTGCTAAAAAATAGCACAGGCGTCAAGAATTTAGAGAATTGTATTTGTCTTATTTAATGTGTTAAACATTGTATAGAAGTTGCTCATGTATTAAACACTCAAAGGAGTTCTGTAAGAACATCTGTTGATCTTTGAACCTGAGTCCTGGTTACATATTGTGACTAAAATTTATAAAGCTATTAGAAAACAAGTTGTTTATCTATACAAATCCTTAGTCTGTAGTAAATACCAGTTTGAGAGGAAAAAAGTTCTTCCTCTTTCATCCCTGTGCCTTCCCAAAGGGGTCTAAAATACAGGTTTTTCTCCATATGCTGCTGGGGTAAGTTACTTTATGATGTTAAACTGGCTTTTCCACTAATTAAATTTTTACTGAATTTTTATTTCACAAAATATTTGACAAATTTTTATTTCATGAAAATTGACGTTTCATAATACATAAAGTGTCTTATTGTGAAGCCTTTGTAATTAATATTACTGTAAAATTGAATTATTCACAAAAAAAAAAGCCCAGTTTGAAAATTATTATGAGGTGGATACATTTCCTTTGGTAGATGTTGGGGTTGTTTCTGAGACTTCATATTCCTGACCTGAAGAACTGGTGAGGTTCTTTTTCAA
This sequence comes from Neodrepanis coruscans, assembly GCA_013400695.1. Taxonomy (NCBI): domain Eukaryota; kingdom Metazoa; phylum Chordata; class Aves; order Passeriformes; family Philepittidae; genus Neodrepanis; species Neodrepanis coruscans. The sequence goes on along the minus strand of VYZS01083599.1, from coordinate 11,703 downwards.
GAGAGAAAAACTTTTTTAAAGAAGGAAATACACAACTTGAACAGCAAAACCAGATATCATCTCTTTCCTAGAAACTGCTAGTCTTGGCCAATAGCAGTAATAAGTTCCTGTTTTCCTTCCAATGAATGTAACTTGATAGGTCAGTGAACTGTTTCTGGGTTCATGTATAACCTCTGTTGGTCTCAACAGAGACAACTGCTGCAGTACTTCCGGTTTTCACATTGTTGTGGTATCTTTAAAGTATTTGAATCCTCTGGCTCCAGAAGAATGCAAGTTTCTGAGTTAAAAATCCTTCTGTGTAGAGCTTCCCCTAAAAACTTTTGAGTAATATAAAAATGGCTATGCTTGGACATGATATTTAAAATTCTTTCCCTAACTGTTTCAACATCCTATTCTGAATCCTGTTATCTTTGGATTTATACATCTTGTATATTACAGAGATGTCTCCTGCTCCTGCACTCATTGTGCCGCCCCTCCTTCTAGAGGTGTTAGGTGTTCTTAATAGCTGCTCTAAGACTCAGTTTGAATCAGTAGTGAGCTTTGATATCAAAGACAACAATTAGTGTGTGGATATGTATCGTATCTTGTCCTGCACAAGCAGTATAAGTTGAAAAATAAATTCAGAAACTGTCTCTAATGGATCTCTTAATCTTTATTGGAGTGATATCAGCTTGAAGCACCTGTGTTACTAAATGGTATCAGCTGATCCTGATGCTCTTATTACAAGTATGCTTCCTGAGAGAATAGTTTACCTGACTTCTGAGGAATTGCTGCACATCACAAAACTTCAAAGATTGACTCTAATGTTAAATAATTTCTACCAGCTGATTGCATTATCATCATTTCCTGCTGGTTCTAGACATGTAGGTCATAGTCAGGATGTCAGGTGGCATTGCTCTGCAAACTGTACTACTTATGCATAAGATGAGTCCATGAAAATTAGATGTTCCCCTTTTGTTGTTCAGTGTGCTGGTAGCTACAACCCCATTTATTTTTTTTCAAACCTGCATCTCTACTGTGATAAGCTTCTTCTCTTCTGTATAATACATGGCAGAAGGAAAAAATAAAGCTACATTACTCACTTTAACTTATATTAAACCAGCGCAGTATCCTTTTTATTTGAAGTCTGTCATCTGGTGACTCTGAAGCTTTTAAATCTAGAAAGTGGTTAAAAGGAGATTGTCGATAGTCCCTTTTCCATTGCCTTGCTGCCATGACTTACTACCTCTACTTTTTAAGCCATGCTGAAAGGGAAACTTGATCCATTCATGTTCCATTTATACCAGTACTAGGGAAAGGATGCAAAAGGAAGAGCTTAGGTTCCCTCAGTGCTACTTTTGCTTGACCTTATCTCACACAGATCTTGCAGTGCACCGGTATTCCCATAGATTGTGAATGTTATGTCTGTATTACTTGGAGTTAAAAATAATTAGAAGAATTCTGTGGTTTATAATGTCTCTCTAATGTTACTAATATTTTTGTGCTTTCAGGAATATCTTCTACTGTCCTGCAGAAAGTTGATGTGGTCTCTGAAGTATCCCAGGAAACATGTGAGGCTCTGGCTGACTGCCTTAACCTATTCACAAGGCAAGAAGGGGTATGTATTGTGCTGGATGGGTCTATAAAGGGTCAAATAGCTTGCTATATTTGACTAGTTCCCTGCTTATTTGTTACAAAACTAAGTACACAAACCCATAAAACTTCATGTTGTTGATAAGCTGTCCATTTGCTTGCTGAACATGATTAAAGTTCATGCTTCCAGAGAAAGAGTAGGTGAATATCTCTACAAAAGAATACCTTAGTATTTGGGTGTTGAGAAGAGACATAGATTTTGGTTACATACTACTGCTTGCAATGTTCAAACTTAATGCTTGAATTCAATAAAGCTGTTGCTTTGCTGATTTGAAGCTCAGAATACTGTGAGAATTCATCTTTTTTGGAATTTTTTTTTACTAGATAACTGAAGAGTTGAACAGTATTGCTTCTGAATTTTTTTTCAGACCATGTGCTTAGTGGGTGTGCAAATGTTGAACTTCTGATTTTCCCACTGACAAATATCTTGTATAGTGTTAAACATAATGCGAACACTTCAGTTTGGGAATGTATGTCAAATTCATAAGTTCCTGGAGGAAGAGATCTGGTATTTTTCTTCCCTCTCAGAGATACCGTAGTACCATGGAATAAACTTGTCTTCCTGTCCTGTTGTAACTATAATCCCTTGGTTAGGGTCTTGTTGTCATCAGTAAGCTGTGTTTCAAAATGAGGTTTGTGTTGGTGCTGGTAGTCTTCCAGTTATTTAACAGTGAGCTGCAAACACTGGCTCCATTGTCTGGATTTGGTTTAAGATTTTTTTTCATTCCTTTCCAAGCCCTTTTGTCTCCAGTCACGAGTCTTTTAGACTTACTTGAGTCAAGTTCTAGCAGAGTGGAACAAGCATTGCTTTTTTTTTTATATTGAGTTTTTCTTTAAGAAAGTCCGATATTAAAGTTGCCAGCTTCATTTGTGGATGAGGGAGAAATTGTTACAACAGTGGGTGTATAGTGTTAGTTAGTATTCCTTAATTGTGTTGGCATCTTGCTTCAAGCCAGACTTAAAATAGCTTTCCAGAGTGGAGTATGGCAAAACATATGGTGAAATTGTAATTTCACCTTACTTGAACTTGAACAGTCTCAGTAGGTGTAATACAGGCCTTATTTTAATCTGGAAGCACATAGATTTGGGCACAGGGTGATAGGCTGAGGTGTGAACTTAATTTTTCACCATAGCTAGTTAAATCAGTTGGTCATGACAGGGAGAAGATGTGATCCTGAAGAGTTTTTTTTTCTTGGTATTTTTAAACTTCAAATTATTGCAGTTCCAGAATATGGGAGGCTTCTAAAGATGCTGTAAGATAATAAGGGAAATTACAGCAGCAATCTCTTCCTAAGACTTGCATCTTTCTATGAAGTTATGTTCATTGAGCATTACTGTTCTTAAACCCACAGGATGTGGCTTCATTGTCTCTTATAAGTTAAGGCCCTGTTCTTTGCTGTTCAGTGTTGATTTCTAGACTGTAGTTCTGTTGGCATTGCAAAAGCAGTACATATAACCTTGCAACCTTATTGTTGCCTGGCCCATGAAATCTGATTCCCTCTAGAATAAACGTTTTCTCAAGCTCGGTACCTTTTTATCTTGACTCTAAGGAGAATTCTTTTCCTCTCTAACTTAAATTGTCAGCATGCCAGAAGCTACTGATTGACTAATGAGGAGAGGCTGCTAACTTCAGTAAGGATAACCACAGTAACCACAGTGAACACACTTTTGGCTCTCGGGAGAAAACTTTATGTAGTATTGCGCATCACTGTGCTGTGTCAGTTATAGCATAATGTGTAAATGAAACTGCTAATGCAGCGCTAACGAAAAAGAAAGGTTCGGCCGCCTTCCTCTTGCGCTAGAAATGGTGCATGACCGTGGTATCCGACGGCTCCATCTGCCCGCTGCTTCTCCTTCCCCCCGGCGCCGCCGTGCGGGGCTCGGCGTGCACGGTGCCTGCGGTGGCGCTCCCGAGCGACTGCGGGAGTGGGGCCGGTCCCTCACCCGGTGGGCAGGGGCAAGGGCCGTGGCCGGTCGCTCCGGAGGGGCTCAGGGCGGAGGAGCCCCCGGGCCCCGCGGTGCCTGCCAGCTGTGCCGGGGAAGGCGTGACCTGCGGCCCCGCACGGCCGGAGCGGCTCTGACGCCGCAGAGGGGAGCGGGGGGGGCGTAGTGGGTGGGATGAGGGAGCTTCCAAAAATAACCCACTGCGGCGGGGCTCCGTGCGGGGCGGCCCCGGCGGGCCCGGAGACCCGCACACCTTGCGGGGCCGCCCCGCGCCCGCNGCCCCGGTTGCGCGGGGCGGGCGCGACTCCCCGCCCCGCCCTTTGCCGCGCCGGGGCGGCCACGGAGCCCGCGGCGTGGCGGTGGCGCTGGTGCAAGGTGAAGGGGCCGCCCGCCGCGTTGTGCCGGTCCGGCAGGTGCTGCTCCTGCCGCAACCCCGGAGAGGCTGCCTTCCCGAAATCGTCCCGCGGTATGTGGCGTGCGTGATGGGCTGGGTGCTGTTGTTTTGGTAGCTTTGCTTCCTTCTTGACATTGAGGTGAACCGGTCAGTGTCAAACGGAGATAGGCGTGGATGCTTTTTGCGAAACAGTTAAAACATGTGAGGGACAAACCCGAAGGTAATTTGGTTGCTTTATTCGGAGTATTTACTGAGGCGCTGGTGTCGGAGCCAGAACAACTTGAAACGTTTTCTGCAGTGACTTTGCACAAGGTTAGTAACTATTGTTTCAAAGCAGGACTTCCCTTGGGCTGTTTCTAGCAAATATCACAACCTGCATTCCTAAAGCAGTTCGATTCTATGTTATTTTTACATAGTTGTACAAGGAGTTTAGCTTAAGGTTCTTTGCATGCTTTTCTCTCCAATAGATTTTTCTAAGTGAGTTTAAAATTCATCTCTGGTACTTGAGCTATATGTACTGAAGCTGTGTGAAATCGATAGGAAAGGTATTATTTACAGAAATTCGCTTTTCTTTTTTTACCTTGCTTCTTTACTGACCATGCTCGATAAAGGGTGCTGATGAGTATCTTGACTCTTAAGTTTCGGTTTTACCAGCAAGGGTTATATTTAAAAGTAAATTAAGATCTCGTATTGCATGTGTCTAGAAGAGAGAGCTGTTGTAAGCTGACTTCATATGTAGTCTGTTTGTGGCTTTGATCTTCAGCCTTTTGAGATTTGTCTTCTTTCTAATTTGTTTTTGTTTTAAAAAGGGATTCGTTTATGAGCTGATAACAAACATTAGCTGATAAGGGACTCAGAAAAGACTTCTTCCTTTTTTGTGTTAAATAAGTGGTATATTCAGCTATGAAGAATTTGTCATAACAAATTAAGCTTTTTATTTTTATGTAAACTTTTAGGATCAAAATACTCTGTGTCATAGTCCTTGAACTTGGTTATCTTTGCCATGGGCTAACATGCTATCTCTTGTATGTGTAATTGACATACTGTAAACAAAAAATGTGCACACAGTTCAGCTAGCAAATATTGAGCTCTATAAGTTGGGGTACTGCCTTAGTTTGTTTCATATTTCTTGGAAACATAATGGAATGTCTGGCTGTTAGCCGTGTCTGTGTATGTTCTTGTGAATGAATGCATGATCATGGACATGCAAATCACTGTCTGTAAAACATGTCTGATCTGTCATCTTGGAGGCAGATATGAGCATGGCTGTTATCACTTTAAACCTACCTCCTTTCTTACTAGATTATGAGTGAAGAAAGTGTCCGTAGGCTATGTCCAGATGACTCCTTAATGAGACTTTTTATCATCTGTTTCCTTGTGGGGGTGCAAATGAGGGAAGCAGTGATGACACTGTGCAGTCAAGGCAGAACTGCTGGTAAAGGCACTCTCAGCAAAACTGTCTGGCGAAGTTCTGGCATCCGTCAGCAGTCCTTTTCTGCCACCTGACAGTACTGTCAGCTGTATTAACCTCTATGAAGTCTTGAGAGCCTTTGGTGTGTAGGAGAGAGAGATGAATAGCAGGTGAGGGACTCATAAAATTGGAGAAGCCAAGAAAAGAAAGAGGTTAATTATTTGATTTCTGAATTAGATCTGAAGAGGGGATTGTGTTGGCTGGCTGTTGTTCTAGACCTAGAACAATAGAGTCCTTAATTCCTCAGGTGATAGTACTGTGATTCTCTGCTCATTTCTCCTTGTGCTTAGAAACAGATGACAAACCTATTTTTTAATATTTTTTCTTCTTTTCAGTCATGGGAGCACAGAAGAATTATGTTGTCCATTCTGTTCTGCAGCTCTTGCTGAAAGTAGTGGAAATCAAGGCAAAACCTCAATGTGTCAAGGCCTGTAGGCAGTGCCCTGAACAACTGAAATGCTACTCAGGTTGTAGTCTTGGGGAAGGGAGGAGAGCAGTTTTCAGACAGTTGATAATTGCACTGGACACAGCAAGAAGTACTTGATGTTGAGAGAGTTGACATGTGCCTGCATCAAGAAAACATTTACTGACTGTATGAGTCTGTAACTGACTTGATCCTCTTTCTCCCTCTCTCCCCCAAATGAGTAGAAATGTACTAGAAACACCTAGTGCAACTTGAATCTTGGTGGAAAGTAGGAAGTTCCTCAGAAGGTTCTTTATGCTCAAACAGGTACTCAGGTGAAGACTGGTGCTTTTTCCTTATGCAGAGCAGCATGGGATATAAAGTATTGTGAAATGTCGTATAGGCAGATGTATAAGAGGAACAAGGAAGTCGTTTGGCAGGTTGTGTTTCCAGCTAGAATGTTGACAGTTCTAGTCATGCCTTGATGATTCTCGCTGTACTAATTTTTGGGTGCTGTATATGCACCTATCTTTCATCTGCTCTAAAGCTCTATAGCAAAGATATTAAAGTCAGAGGAACTTGATAGTTTGTGTGTGTTAGAGTGTTCTTCTGGAAGCAATTTTTTTTCTGTCACTTACTGGAAAGCTAGCTACAGGTCTGTGAAGACAACATCCTCACCAATAGTATGTAAAGAAAGAGTTTAATGAGTCCAAAATATTTAAGAGATAGGGGAGTTAAAGGACATAACTTTTTTTTTCCGCTGAGGTTTTTCTAGAACAGCCAAGACTCAATAGGTCACCAGAGTGGGCAGTGAAGCTAAGCAGCAGCTGAGACAGAAGCTTATTGAAATAATAAATACTGTGTCTCCATTCAGAGAAAAGATAAGTAAATATTACTGCTTTTCTTTTATAAAATGGCTTGGTGCCACAATGAAGTGGTCCCAGCACCAAGCTTACCAGAGTTCACGGAGCATGTGGATGATACTCTCAGCCATATGGTGTGACTCTTGGGGATGGTCGTGTGCAGAGCTAAGGGTTGAACTTGATGATCCTTGTGAGTCCCTTCGAACTCAGCACACTCTGTGATTCTGTGGTGTATGTTGACAGAGTGCTTAAGGTTTGAAGGAGTTGATAAGATCCTTAGTCAAGTGCTGTATAGAAAACGCTTCTGCCTGGCACATGGTTCTGGCTCACAGAAGGAACCCTGGATCTTTGTATAGAGTAAAAGATGAATGCTGCTGGTCCTCATAAAACAGCAGGATCCCAACTAAGGAGATTATTTGTTTTGTTTCTCTTGTATTCCTCAAGATTATGCACTTCAAAGTTAGCCTTTTTCCTTGGAGCCAGTATGTTGTATTGGCTAAGTTAATCCTGGCTTCTAGCGACAAGGGAGACTGTCACTGACTTGCGGCTCAAAAAGCCTGTATGGAAGATGATCACGCATCTTGACTGAAGGCATTCACCACTCCACACTGTGTTAATCAAGTCAAAGCACACTGCTAACCTGTTCATGCACTTTCCATAGCGGGTTAATGCTTTTTCAAAGCTTGGCCTATAGATTTGTGTTTTGTTGGCGGCTGTTGTTAAGCAGCCTTGTAAACTAACTTGGAATTCATTCGTAGGCCTCTGGGGAAATGCAATGTACAAAACATATTAGTTTGAAATGAGACTCCTCCTTACTGTGCTTCTGCAGCTGCTGCTCTGAGATTTGCTTCTAAGGTCTTGTCTACAACTTTTTTGAGTATTTAATTTTTAATGCAAAAAACATGGAGAAAACAGTCTTAGCTGAGGCTGCAGGGGGAAAAAAACAGGCAGCGATATTGAATGAAATAGTATTTGATAGAGTGAACTTCTCAAGTATGAATTAGGATTCTGTTTTCTGTGGATGTATTTGCAAAACAGTGTTCTTGTCTCTTAAGATGATAGGAACAGAAAAAGAAATGTAAAATATGGATATTTTCTTTCAGTGTTTTTACTATTTAGTGCTATGAAAATATTGTTTGTTTTCCTCTTCTTCATGCTTGGAAAACAAACTGGAGTGAGAGAAGGGCACATGCTTTTATTCTTCTAATGTCATTGTGATGTAATAATGGCATGTAAAGCTGATGAGCATGTTTTCAGTGTTCTGGCTTAATTTGTATTTGATATGCTGTGGAAGAACAGATGAAGAGCGGAGTTCTAGAAGTTGTTAGCTCCCAGCCAATATTGTCAGATAAGGACTGGTAACATTTCAGGAAAAAAATGAAACAATGAAAAACTAGGATTTAAGGCTGGACATCTATGCATAGCACCATACTTGATAACTTTGTTTGCTGGGATTTTGCATGAGAGAGTGTGAGATAATTGACTGCAGTAGGAGTCTGACTGGGTGGTCTGGTCTTGTGTCTCAGCTGCATAAAACATCAGAACACTGAACTGGGTAGCTGAGTAGCACATTTACTAATTCTCTGGAGATGTATTATCCTTCTTGGCCTTTCTTTCTTGAAAATTATTTTATAAAAATTAATGTATAGAAATATGATGTATTTTTTCCATATAAAGCTGATAAAAGCTAGTTTCTGAGTAGTGTAAGTAACTTAAGGCTTTGTGTCACTTAGAAGTTGTCAAATCATCTTATATTTTTCATGTGGTGGGATTTTGGTATGTTTTATTTGGCTTCCTTAAACATCAGTGATATCAGATCTCGTGCCTTAATGGGCTGGTAAGCTGTCCATGTGCAATTGTGTAGCCTTTCCTTCAATAAAGGAGGTCGATTGAATATGAACTTACTTTTCTGCTTTTCTTTGCTCTTTGCTCTTTTAGTTGGTATATTAGTCACTTCTGAATCCATGAAATACAGGAGTCTTCTAGCTATGAAGAATAAAATGGATGATATCCCATTTAGACAGTATTAGTGCTTGTGGAAGGAAGGGCGTGTTGTCTGTTGTGTTCTTGTTTTTAACCTAAATTTCACCTAGCTACAGTCATGGTATATCAACTACAATTGCTTTTTGCACTTCTTTTTAAATCTGTGACTCATCAGAGCTGATACCATTTTTGTAATAGAGGTAAGCAATTGTGAAATTTGACCTCTTGTCTGATTTTTAATCTCGTTACCAAATGTGTACTTGTTGGCCTCTTTGTCTCATCTCTCCACCCCTAAGGCAGCCAATGACTTTCAAAGCTTTTTTTGTTTTCATATTAATATTCAGAAGTGTGTTATCTCAGCTTGTTGTGCTGTCCAGTAAAGAAATGCCTTAGTGTAATGCCATTTGCTGAGTCACTGAGGTTATCACTAGAATTGGTAAATGGGCTGTGTTTAGAAAGTTAGAAGGTACTGAAAATAAATCACTGGTGGTGTCATTTTCCTTGAAGGTACATGCCAGGCCTGGCCATAAAGGACTGTCAGTAAACTTTCTCCATAGTGCTTGTATTGTGCTTAACATCATTCTCCTTTAAATGAATCAACTTTGAAAAAAAGTATGTATGTTGTCATGTGCAAATGGGAAATGCAGGCCTATGCTATCCTATTAGCATAGTTGATAAGCACACAAAAACCAAATTATGCTCCATTTATAGTGAACTGAATGCTGCTGCAAAGACATAGAGAGAGGTCCTCTTACGAATAAAGTGTATCCATTTGTTGTGAATGTCCTGTAGAGTCCACTATAAGAGGATGTCCAGCTTTCTAAGCATAGCCCTCATCTGAGTATGTCATCTTTGGGACTGACACCTGTGCTATGCTTCCTTTGCTTGCAGAGCTTCATATTAAGCCACTTCTAGGGTCAGTGTGGACTCGGTATTTTTAAATAGGAACGTTTTCCCTCCCTTCATACTTGTCACTACTACATTATTAATGTAGAAAATTGGACAGCAGTGCAGTAATTCTTGGATCCATAAGTACGCTAGGAGACTGAGAATGGTTTTATAACATACCTATTTGAATGTCTGCAGTGTATATTCATGATGTAGGGTACTTTTTAGCATAGAAGTAGATTGCAGACTTTTTCACCTACCTCAGACGGTTTTGTGCTGCCAAAGCTACACTGCTTCCACAACAAAAGCATGTTCAGATGTGTTATTTGAGCTTTGAATAGAAATATAAGTTCTTGTTAATCTTGAAATATAATAGTGTTGCACTTGCAGGTCCCTTTTTTTGAGTAAAGAAATATGGTGGGAGAAAGGATAGGGAGAAAAAACTGCTCTTATCTTGTCTGAAAATATTCTGTGTAATTGGTCAGAGCATCAGCCTCTATGCCTTGTGCAGGTGTACTGCAGCAGAAAAGCATCTGCAGGAAATTGGAGGGTTTGACCTGATAGACATAAACTAGTGGGGCACAGACATACACAGGGATTATATGGCTGTAGTGGGAAATAATCTTAAATTGTCAAAATAATAGTGTAGCTCCTCTAGGTAATTTCGTAATCCATATATGTCAGTAGCTTATACCTTTCTGGAAATGCCAACAAGACTATTAATTGTGGATGTTTTCTGGGCTATGCATCCAAATTGGATTGTCTGTTGTTCCAGTGAACACCTTGCTGCAAGGTCAGACAAACCAAATTGAGGTTAAAATGAGCTGGCTGAGCTTTCAGACAGCTTGAAACTTTATACAGTTGCATCTGTGCCTATGGATAGAGGAAATCTAGTTATGTCTGACCTGTATTTTCTCCAGCATTTTGGGCTAAGGCTCAAACTCCAGTCTCACAGAATAACAAAATGGGAGTGGTTGAGGTATGGAGGTCCTTTTGTCTGCTCGCCCTGTTGCAGACAGGGCCACCTAGAGCTGGTTGCTCAGGATCATGTCTGGATGGCTTTTGAGGATAAAGAGTCTACAGCCTCTCTGGGAAACCTGTGCCAGTCTTTGGTCACCTTCACTGTGAAAAAGTGTTTCTTGATGTTCAGAGGAAATTTCCTGTCTTTTAGCTTGTGCCCATTCCTTCATGTCCTGCCACTGGGCACCACTGAGAAGAGCCTGGCTCAGTTTTTGCACCTTCCCTTCAGGTATTTATATAGATTGATGAGATTTGCCCTGAGCCTTCTCTTCTCTAGTTTGAACAATCCTCAGACACCCAAATAGCACTTAAGAAGCCGTCCAGTACATTAGTGTTAGACAGTTTTAGGGAACCATCTGCCAAAGATCGGCTGATAATAGAGGGTCAGTGGTTTTTTTTTACTATTGTCTTTGCTCCCATGAACCATTACTTGAATCTAAAAAGTGATGTGTGACTCTAGGCTGTCAGACCCTGTCTCAGCTTGTGGTGGGGAGAACCTTTGGTGTTTCCTTAGACTTTCATCAAATCTGGCTTCTAGTTTTCTTCTAGCAGCTAGTGGTTTTTATTGGAGAAGTTTGTAAAAGAGCTTCTTAGAAGTTTAATCTGGCGTCTCTTCTTCCTCTGAACTGTAGGTGCTACCTGATTGCATACTGGGGAGTAATAAATAGAAGCTTTGCTAGAGTGTTCTCACAAAAAAAATTTTTAAAAACCCAAACAAACCCAACAACAATAAAAAATCATCAGATAAGGGCAAAAGTATTTGAGCTCATTCATAAGGAGAGAAGGTCTGTACCACAGAATTAGAATATTTGGATTGTCTAGTCGTTTTGCACTGTATTTCCATACTCCAGATATTTGTCTTCCCTAACTGCTCAACATACGTCCACATGACATACTTTAATTTAAGGAAGTGTTTCATCAGGCTACCCAGGGCCTGACTGATGTCTGCTGACTGTTGCTTGCTTAGGAGTAAGGACAAAAACAGTGTCTCAAAGGAAAATTGACCCTAAGAAGGGACAATTTTAATGCTACAGGTCCTTCTAAAACCTGAAGTAGAAGTGGCATTTTTGCGTTTGAGTCAGTCTTTGAAGTCTGATTCTTTGAT
>VYZS01083596.1:17105-34561 GCA_013400695.1 Neodrepanis coruscans | reverse complement strand
CTTAATTTATCCTGGGTGCTTTGGTCTTCTTTATGTCCTGTTCTGCCAGATGCTAGTCCTGCCCCTTGACAGATTTTACGCTGCCTACTCTTGTCAGCCAATTACCTTCTCCAATGGATTTCACAGAGCAAGATGCCGGGATGGTTGTCATACATCACCATAGACTGTTTTCCACAGAGTTCCCATACTGGACAATGTTCCCATGCTTGTACCGTAGAAGGCAGCTTTATCTCTATAGGATAAAACATGTTTGAACAAAGTGTTTTATACCAATCTTCTCTAGCCTCAAGTCTGCCAAGCTGCTGATGATTCTTGTGGAGGGATTACTTAAATGCAGAGTTGTGTGCAACACTGACGTGTTCCTAAGGTTCTGACTTCCAAGTATAATTTCTATGTGACAGTTTTAGTCACTGGAAAGTGCAATACAAAATTAAGTGTGATACAAAATTGAGTATTGTGAGTTTTAATTATAAAAGCAGCATGACCTACTTGCAGTGTAAGTGCTATCGTTCACTAATTATATGAAAATGTAACATACTTTAAAGCTACTGGCAGGCAACATATATTTGCATTGTCAAATTAATGCTCTTTCATAGACATCTGAAAAACAGCATTGTGGGCTTTTTTATACTTCTTAAACATTCTAAGTGTAAAGTCCTCTCCCTAGAAAATACTACACATCTTATTTTTCACTCTTTCCGTACCAGGACCAAGCAAGCTCCCTATACAACTGACATATTTCTTGCCATATTTATGCAACTTTTTGCAATCTCCCCACATGAAAAAACAACCCTGATATCCACAGGTGGAATTAGGTGTTACTGTACCTCATTTTTATATGTGGTTTCTCACTGAACAATCTCCAAGTGAGATCAGTGCTCTTGGCCGCTACTTTATGGGACAACTTAATCCATAATCCAGCTCCAGAAAAGGATTTGCATGTTAAAAGTCTAGATCACTTAGAGGTCCAACATTTGGTCCTTCAGCAGTGCTGAGGAAGTGATGACCCAAGGTTTGGTATACCCTGGACCAGCTAGATGTAAAACACAGCCAGGACTGCTGTCCAACTAGCAGCAGCTGTCTCTTCACATGATATTCTTTAAATAACAGTTGCCCTTTAATATCAATCTAGTTTTTGAAAGAATTTTCAAAATAAAGAGCATGAGGTTGCACATAGTTATTAGAGGGCTTGCATCAAGTATAGGAAAATAGAGACGAGTAAGGCATGTTGATATAACCTCTCTATCACTTCTACCTACTGCNGGTGGAATTAGGTGTTACTGTACCTCATTTTTATATGTGGTTTCTCACTGAACAATCTCCAAGTGAGATCAGTGCTCTTGGCCGCTACTTTATGGGACAACTTAATCCATAATCCAGCTCCAGAAAAGGATTTGCATGTTAAAAGTCTAGATCACTTAGAGGTCCAACATTTGGTCCTTCAGCAGTGCTGAGGAAGTGATGACGCAAGGTTTGGTATACCCTGGACCAGCTAGATGTAAAACACAGCCAGGACTGCTGTCCAACTAGCAGCAGCTGTCTCTTCACATGATATTCTTTAAATAACAGTTGCCCTTTAATATCAATCTAGTTTTTGAAAGAATTTTCAAAATAAAGAGCATGAGGTTGCACATAGTTATTAGAGGGCTTGCATCAAGTATAGGAAAATAGAGACGAGTAAGGCATGTTGATATAACCTCTCTATCACTTCTACCTACTGCTCACTTAGCCAAAAACTTAATGTATGCACTCTGCTCTTAAATGCCTGGATTCTTTTATGATAATTGCCATCAGTATAAAGTTAAGTGTAGCACACTTTTAAATCAAAACAGAAGAGATACATAGCTGGTGTTCATTCATCAGACCTGTTTCTCTGCCCAGTCAGTTACTCCAGCTGAAGCTGTGGTGCAGAAGATAGATGGATAATGAAGAACTGAGCTTATGATCCAGTGGCCAGTGCAAAATAATCCATTGAGGCAGGTCAGTCAAAGAGCATGTTTCCATGTAAAGTTATCTATCAGTCACAAAACGGGTCGGTTAGTAGCAATTAGCATTGTTCAACAAGCTGTGACTGAAAAGGAAGAAAATAAAATTAATGCTAACTGTATCTTCTTTCATCATTTCAGTGCATAGCTACTTTAAAAAAATACATGTCATATAAAAAAACACCACATACTTGATTAAACACTATTTTTAGCACAGTCTACCAGTCTCCTTAACTTTTGAATCTATTTTGAATCTATTGCTCAATTAGTCCAAATTTGAAAAGAAGATTGTGTTGCAGCTATCCCTGATTTTATAATATATTAAAATCAGCCAAGTAAAGGAGAGAACCACAAATCAATGTTCCTCACTGGAAGAAGGGTAGGCAGGGTGTACCTGCAGTCCTGTGGCTTTAGCAGCAGCCAAACAGGGACTAAGCGTAACTCAGGAGTTTTCTATGGCTCTGATCCATAGGACTGTGAAGAAGAGCTGTGATATTGCAGTGAAGAGAATGGCACTGTTTAAAGACAAAACCACAGATCTGTGGGAAATCAGGCTTCATTGCCAGAGTTTCTTGTTTATAAGCATAAGATTCTAAAGGGTTCTTTGTGTGTAGTTGTCAGATTGGTTAGGGATAATAAGGATAAAAAGAATGGAGTCTCACTGTCTGGCAATCAGAGCTATTCCAACCCTTCAGGCACATAACGCTATTTCATTTTAATGTAATTGGATTGCAACTATTGCTTTCAAAAAGGTAAGAGTATTACCATAATTATTTGGTATAGTTTATTCATACAGTTAAGATACATCCTGTAATCTGCCTGTGGGACTGATTTCTGTGTGAATGTTTTGTTGGATCATGTTCAGCAAAGCTTTTAAAAAGTTATATATCACTCACAAATGACTTCACAGCAACGTTAGAGTATTATAATGACAGAACTAATCTAGACCATTTCAAGGTAATAAATTTAGTTTATTGAATCATTAGAGAAGATAGAAATAAAACATAACTGGAATATGACAAAAGTACAACATAACTTCTATGGAAATGAGGTGGTTGTGTACTGTCTGTCTTTTTGCTTTCATAGAACAGCTGTAAAATATTTGGTTGAGCATCCTGAAGCTCAGAAGAGCTAAGAGTTACTTGGCACAGACAGATATAGAAAGGCAGGAGTATGGTTCAGAATTAAGACTCACTCTGGATACAAGGGCAATGCCATTAGTGCAAAAGCTTTCTGACACTGAAGGTAAGGGCTTCTGTACAAGGAAGGAAGAGATGCCAACAGCACTCTTAATGCCTGGGGGAAAAAATAGAAGTAGGAAGCGCAGAGCTGGCTCAATACAATTTTTTATAACTCCTGACTAGTCTATTGACCTATATAAAAGTGTCCACAGCAGTCTTTTGGTGGTAGAAGCAATTAATTGAAAGAAACACCTGCTATTTAAATATTCCTGTTTGGCTGAAAAGGAGGGAAATCTGCTAACAAACAAGGCCCTGTACTTGTAAGCAGGCTCCCAGCCTGTGCCTCTGTCCCACTGTCAGTTACAGAACTCTGAGTATGCAGTGTTTGTGGACTGAGGACTGAGTAATCTCTGCTGCCATTCTGTTCTAAAATTGCAGTGTAATCAGCTGGCACCTTTACCCTGTAACAGCTACTCTGCTTTGTATTTAACTGCCTCTAGCACAAAAAAAATAAAATCAACAGGGCATAGTAAGGAAAATTATACATTATTTAGAAAATGGCAAATTACATTATACTGGGAAGAAGAAGAAATGGAATGTTATTGTGTGTATCTTCCTGGGGTAGCTAAATAAAGATTAAGACATCTTTAAGCCACTTGCTACTGGGTCAAAATTTATATGTCTGGAGACATTCAGTTAAGGAAGTAATTGATTATACTGTTGTCTGAGGAATGATCCATGATGTCTCTAGATGACAGATTTATTTTTCTTTATTTAGAAATTAGAGTAAGACATGGATAAATACATACTTTCACAACAGAGGAAGGAAATAGTGCTCTACAGCTGGAAAAGGAGGTGCAAGCTAGTTTTGTGCAGACTGTTTATACGATAAAGCAGTGAAAGCTTTTCTGATGTTGGCAACAAATGCAGAAAAATTGTTAGTTTCTCTCACTTTGCGCTGGAACTCTGCTATACAGTCCAGAGGAGGAGTACAGGAAGTCACTAAAAAGATAAAAATTTCCAAAAGGTTATTTAAAAAAAATAATATTATTATTAGTGTTTTTCTATGCTTACAAAATACTAATGTAGTTTGTTAGCTTTTTATGTTTTAGCTTCCACCAGTATTATTTTTGAGTAGCCCAATTTTCTGTCACAAGGACAAAGCCTCAAAGAATGCAACAGGTTTTTTTGATTTCCTAACATCCCACTCAGTGCTGTGCTCCCACCTGAATTGTTACAGCAATTCCCAGTAATCCATAGGCTGCTCAAAAACTGAAACACACTCCTAGATAGTTTTGTTGCTCTGCAGGCAGGAGATTGTAAACTGATGTAACTCAGCATGTGATATGCTTTTAACTCCAACAGTTCGAATTTGAATTAGTAAAATGGGAAATCTATTCAGCCCATATCTAAAGGCATGGCAGAACCCCAGCAGCTTCTGTCTAGAAACTCTGCAGCACAGCATTCCTGTGCTTCATATTGCAGCCTTAAGATCCGATAGGCTGTACCCTTACAGAAGGGGAGTGCTGGATTTCAAGTTTTATTCTTTCATCTATGTCACCCTGTGAGGGTTTCTCTGCCCTCTAGGCTTCTCAAATTAGTATGCCTGTCTTCATACACACTCAGCCTTGCATAAACCAACTACAAAATGAAGCGTCCTTATCTCTGTATATCCTCTTCTGCTTTGCTTGATACAATGTAAACAGCACCTCCGAAAACAGAGTGAGGATAAGCAGTTATATTTTAATTATGCTTGTCTTGTTAACTTCCATGAAAGAAACTACATTACCATTGCAGTATTTTTCATTTAGAACAAATAAAATCCACTTTACTCCTCTCCCCTTTTTTAAAATAGGGCCACCAGATTCAGTCCTCTTTTTAAGTACTCAAACTTCACATACCTTCATAATCTCCTTGTTCATTTATGGAAAGGGTAAACATGTATGGCTTGTCAGGATCTTTGTGGTCAATGTGTCTGAATATAAACTGTAATTGTTCATCTAAAATAAAACACAAATAGAGTAATATTATTAACTTCTGCTGGAGAATCACAATGACTAAAAATCACAATATGAAGTTAGTTTCAATGAATATTCTTAGAACACTTAAAAATTAAGCAACCCTGGTCTCTTTGAAAGAGAAATGGATTTTAACATGTTTTGCTGTTTGAAAGACAATGGTAATACCTGGGCTAAGACAATTCATCAGGTGTGTAAGCTTGTTCTTCCCTGCACAGTCCAACATTAACCACATTGTATCAGTGCACACGGGAACTATGAAAACTACAGAAACTTACTGTGGATTCTGCGGATCTCCAACCCAAGACGCTCTTCAAACAACACTTTAGACTTGCACAGTCGTTCCACTTTCTCCTTAGCAGCTTTGTCTTTAGAAGATTTTACTAGAATTTTAAAATCCACCATAAGTATTAAAGGCAAAACAAGCACATATGAAGGCCTAAAGACCAAGTATTGAAAACAACTCCTTCTTTAGTAAGAAAATTTTGCTTATTTGCTTATTTATCCCTTGCTTTACTTACTTTCCATTTTCTTTGTCAACTTTTCTTTAAGCTCTTGGATACTGTCAATTAAGTTCTTCTTTTGCTCTTCTTCTTGATTCATCTTAGCTTTTATTTCTGTCAACTGCTCTTCCTTTTCTGATACACATTTGCTCTGCTGAAGAATCTCTGAAAGGAGGCAAGAAAACGTGAACACCTACAGTTGATGAAGTAGGCTCCTGCTACTTAATACTCATGTAATTTGAGATGGTTTTTTGAATAAAATGTATGCATGTTCTCTCAGCTGCAAAGACAAGGAAGCATAATTACACTAAGAGTATTAAATAAGGTGTAAAGTGGAAGTCACTCCTAAGAGAGGCCATAAAGTAGGGAGCTCCTCTGGTACTTCCATCAGATGCAGTTTGTTTCTGGTGCCAGCACTAGATACACCTTCAAAGCCTGACAATGGTGGATCCATCAAAATAATGTCCACAAATAATCTGACAGAAAGCCAAGAATGGAAACACCTACTGATAGGAGAGTTACAGTAATTTTTACCTGATATTCTGAAATTTAACTGCAAAATTCAGTTGATGAGCTGACAGTATTCTCCTACTAATGAGGAAAAGGCATAAGTAACCTCACAATATTTAATGTTACTAAGCAATTTACTTTAGTTCTCCTATTGCAGTCAGTCAGCAAGTTCTGGTACTTTGTTGTTTTAAATACTTAAGCACCAAAATCATGATGCAGAAAACTTTTACCACATTTTTATCTTTTTGCATCACCAATGAAGTTTTTCAACAAATTGCTTTTGACTTGAAATTTACATCCTGTAACCAACTAAATATATTTGNCCCCTCCGCCGCGCCCCCTCCGCCCGCAGCCCGGGCCGAGGGTCGGACCGGGATCATGCCCGTCCCCATGCCCATGCCCACCCCCACGCCTATGCCCATGCCCATGCCCGTCCCGGGACGGCCCCGCCCGGACCCACCGCGTTCGAACCGCACCGCCTTCCCGCCTCCAACGGCCACGCTCAGCCCGCCCCGCAACAACCGCGCCGCTCATTGGCTCGGACGCGCCCCGGGCCCGCCCCCGCCGTTGCTGCGGTAACGCGCGCGCGGGAGGAGACGGGGTCGGTCCTTGAGGCGGGGGGGGCCGCCAGTGCCGACCCTGCACGGGGAAATGAACCGTGAAACGAGCCCCGACCGCGCCCCTGGGAAATAAATAATAAAATTGGTGCCGACTCTGCCCCTGGGGAATAAGTAATGGAATGAGCCTCGGCCCTGCCCCGGGAGGTGGCCGCGGGGAGTACCCGCAGGGAACTGCCCGCTCTGCGCTGAACGAGCCCGGGCTCACTGAGGGGAGCGGGCCGGGTCCCTTACGCTCTTCTGAAGCCACAACTTGTTTCCAGTGTGTGGTTTACTCACAGAACACGGGCCTTAGTTTTCTGAGGTTCCGGAATTGCCTTTTAATTCCATGGGCTTGAATTCTCTCGAGAGCGTGGATAAAAGCTTTCCCTTTCAGGTAGGTGGTTCTGACAGGAGACTGCCAGAGCTGATGGCACCTCGTTGGTGTGAACAAACCTACCATAGAGCGGCCCTGCTTCTGCCCAGTCAAACACCTGCCGTGAGCCTCTGTCACAGCGAATGTGCTCCTTATGAAGCGGTGCCTGGATTTTCTCCAGTTGTTTATANAGAGGCCATAAAGTAGGGAGCTCCTCTGGTACTTCCATCAGATGCAGTTTGTTTCTGGTGCCAGCACTAGATACACCTTCAAAGCCTGACAATGGTGGATCCATCAAAATAATGTCCACAAATAATCTGACAGAAAGCCAAGAATGGAAACACCTACTGATAGGAGAGTTACAGTAATTTTTACCTGATATTCTGAAATTTAACTGCAAAATTCAGTTGATGTGCTGACAGTATTCTCCTACTAATGAGGAGAAGGCATAAGTAACCTCACAATATTTTATGTTACTAAGCAATTTACTTTAGTTCTCCTATTGCAGTCAGTCAGCAAGTTCTGGTACTTTGTTGTTTTAAATACTTAAGCACCAAAATCATGATGCAGAAAACTTTTACCACATTTTTATCTTTTTGCATCACCAATGAAGTTTTTCAACAAATTGCTTTTGACTTGAAATTTACATCCTGTAACCAACTAAATATATTTGGTTTTAAATCTGTCTTCATTCTGATGTTATTACTTACCTTTTAAGATGTGAAGTTAAACATACTACTCAGCTGAAATGTTAGACACAATAAGTAAAACACCATACTGTACCATTGTTATACTCCTGAATTTTGTCAATCATCAGGTCCCCTTCTTTCAGCTTCTTGGACCATTTCTCTGTAATGCAAAGTTACTTCAGTTATCTGAAGAAGTTTGATGATAACGTGCAAAAGGCAGAGGTAATAGGAAAGTAGAGCCTTTATACCTGAAACTGCTTCTATAGACCCCTGGCACGAATCTCTCAGTGCTAAGGTCTGATTGATCTGTTCAGTGCCATAAACGCTTTTAAACTGGGTCCAAAACTCTTTCATGTCTCTTTCAAAGAGCGTTATTTCATCTTCAGTCTTTGCATTAACCATAGTGCCGCACACAAACCTGTAAGGAAACAGACACGGCCCGTGAGGCAGCGGCAGCAACTGCAGCCCATAGACAAACCCTCGGGACTGGTTTTATCCCCTCGCGTGTTGTTAAAACCTCTCCCCGCGAGTTGTTTTTGTCACCGTCGGATCGGTGGGAGCCGCGTTTCCCTCGATTCTCCCGCCAGGGGNGCAACTTGTTTCCAGTGTGTGGTTTACTCACAGAACACGGGCCTTAGTTTTCGAGGTTCCGGAATTGCCTTTTAATTCCATGGGCTTGAATTCTCTCGAGAGCGTGGATAAAAGCTTTCCCTTTCAGGTAGGTGGTTCTGACAGGAGACTGCCAGAGCTGATGGCACCTCGTTGGTGTGAACAAACCTACCATAGAGCGGCCCTGCTTCTGCCCAGTCAAACACCTGCCGTGAGCCTCTGTCACAGCGAATGTGCTCCTTATGAAGCGGTGCCTGGATTTTCTCCAGTTGTTTATATTCCCTTTTGGCTCTTGATAAGCTGCTGGTTTAACTCGTGTTTGCGATCCCGGGTGGCAGCTACTTTTAATCGTTATGTTGCCGTGGCTAATGAACTTCTCCTAGCTTTACATTATGCCAGTGCTATTTAGATAAATCTCAGAATAATGTGAATTTAATAAGGCGTTGAGAATTGCAATCTGAAAGTGTGAATTCCTGCCTTCCTCGCACCTGACCCAAAGCGAAGCCTGAGCTGAGGCCGCCAACTATTAGTTGCATTATTGTTGTGTAAACTGCTTGTATAAACACTTCTTCCCCACTGTATCCCTGTCTCATTTGACTCACACACCTGTTCTCTAGATTTCAGTTTTCTGCACATTAGTCCTAAAACTAATAGCTCTCTGTTTCTTATCTGCTTCACACCTAAATGTGCCGGAGTTGTGCTGGCTCCAGGATAATTACCTAGCTGTGTATAAATTTGGGCATTATGGAGCCTGTACCTCATGGCTGTTTTTCTTTAGGAGTGTTTCCCTCCTAGCTGAGTGCACACTGTTAGTGTGCAGTTTGAGTGTTGCCCCTGACATCATTAGCGTTTATTATTTGAGCTCATAACTTTCTGAATACACAATTATCCCAGCCCTCAGAGTTTAGCAAATGCAGGTTAAACTACTCTAACCAAATCCTGATTTCTAGATTATGGTCTTCTGGTGGGTTCTCCAGTCTTGTCTTTCCTGACTCCTCTTGTTAACACAGATAATAGGCTCACCCCACTGTAGCTGGCGCTAGCTCTGAAATGCTGGGTATCTTTTTTTATATCAGTGAAGTTTTTCTAGATTTCATTAGTCCTATTCCTTTTGATTTATGCTTTCACCAGCCAAAGACTAAATGTGGGCCATGACATTTACTGGTAGAATCCATACCTTAATTCATCTTTTTCAGACTGATTTACAGTTTTCTGGAGACATGAACTTAGAGTATAACCTATCTTCACCCTTACTTTCCACAGTCAACTTACCAGCTGCGTGTTTAAGTGAGGCCTGGTGATTTTGGCAGGCCCCAGTTTTCTGCTTTTACCAACCACAAGCAGGACCGTGGCCTTGTGACCCAAACTAGTGCAGGTCAGATGCTTCTTCAGCCCTCTGCTGGGTCTGACTCAGGAGACCCCATAGTCAGAAATGCTGGCAGCTCACCTACAGTAGCACAAGCCCAGACACTTGTTCTGAAATGTTTTTTCTACATGTCTGTCATAGCAAGCCAGAGGGTAGTCTGGGATGGAAAAAGTGTCACCAATGATTTACCCTATTTTTAGCACTATGAACTTGGCTGGAGACAAAGCAATTGTGCCATGTAGCCCTTTTCTGCCCTTTCCAGATCTTCATGAGTGCCCTTTTAGGACCAGGTTACTCGGTTAGACTAAAGGTTCTGAGGTGCACAACAGCAGCAGCACTTCCCCTGCTGTGGAACAAAAGGGTGAAAGAAACCAAAGGAAAGAAAACAAGCTTCTCAGAATATCCTTCTCTTCCTAGTTCAAAAATTAAGGTATATCTTCTCAGAGTTCCACTTGGAAAATATTCGTGCCTAAGAAAACAGCTGTCAGCTGTTGTATACAGTGTCTTCTAGTGAATTTAGTAAATTGCTTGTTAATCCTGGCAGCTGATCCAGTGCCAATGGAAACACTGATGTGGAAATTAATGTTATTGTTCAATTAACTAAACATAATGTACCAGAAAGTTAGGCCCAGTACATAGGCCTCCATTAACAGGTTTCAGAAGATGTTTGCTTTGATGGCTTTTTCCTTCCTTTGCAAACATTTACTTAACAACATCTGATAACTCTTATATAATATTTGCTCTAATATGCAGGTGCAAGGGAGCTGTAAACATTTTATCCTCCCTCCAGTAGATCATCAGCATGATTCTTGTTTCTACATTATTACCAAAATATATAAAGTCTCTGGGTCTGTATGTCTTGGAAAATAAAATAAATCAAGAAATTATCCATAAATTAAAATCTCTTTATATAAACAGACAGCATTTCAAAAGTTTTTGCTTCATACTGAGAACTAATGTGATCATGTGAAGGCCAAACTTTGTTTGTAAGATATCAAAACAGGACAAAGCTTTGATTTAAAAATGTAATTTTATACACTTTCTGACCATTTTGTATAGATCACAAATTTTCCTTCCAATTCCACATACTAAAATACAGAAAATAATTTTATATATTATCTGAAGTGGCTTTGAAACACTAAGTGCATTATGGAACCATTTTGCAGTTCTTTGCATAAAAAGGGTAAAGTCTATCGAGGAAGTATTTCTCCTTTGTTAGTTTAAACGAGTTTTCAAATATGGAATTTTAAGATATGTTTTTCCATCTCTTCTGGTTATTAGAGCATGTAAAGTCTTTAGTGTCCAAGACTTTCATTGGTTGTGCAATATCTGAGCCAGGACAAGAGATGATGCCATGTCAGGTATTGATTGCCTCTGGGATGGGGCAGGATCACAGGTGCTCCAGGCACAAGAACTGCCTCTCTCACAGAAACCTGCTACCTCTTCCAAAAACTCCCTGCTTTCTGTTTTGCAGACTGTGGATTTGTGGGGGTTTTTAAAGCATCCTTTATAAACATGACTCCTCTGGGGTCTTTTAAGGTGAGGATGTAGGAGTTTCTGAAACACTCAGAAAGCATGTAGGGGAAATGGAAGCTTTTTTATGTTTGCTGTTAGTTTCTAATACTGTTGAGTAACAGTGATGCCATTAAAGGGGGACTGTAAAGTGATCTATTCTATTACTTGGTTGACACTCCTTTAAAGGACATTAAATTGTATTTTGACAGAAACTTACTTCCTGCAAAATATTCTTTCCTAATAGAAGAGAGTTATTTTGACTTAAACCAGCAACTGCAATGAGGGTAACTGAGTACTTGAAGTAAGATGGTTATTATTCTGCTACCAAATGACTTGACATTTACACTTTTGTTTAAAGCTAATTATTCTTTCTAAACTAGACTGGAAAACAGAGGAAAACCTCAGATTTTCAACTTTTCTGCATACTAATCCCAGACGTGTATAAAAGAGTGATTTTTATTGTTGTTATTGTAAGTTTTACTTATCGTTAAAGGTGAGATACTTTTGCAGTAAAAAAAATGTAGCAGAAGGACATTTCCTTTAGTAATAAGGTATAAAGAGTTATTTGAGAGAGAGATTTCTAAACAAGTACGTTCTTGGGAAATAACTGGGAGAGAGAAAATTAATCCCATCTGTTCTTTTATGTGGCAGTTGCTTTGCTATACATTCTGAAAAGCAATAAACTCTACATCCTTAGCAAGAAACAGACATCCTCAAATATTTTCAGTTAAAAATCCAAGAAGTATTTATTTTTTTAATGTCCTGAAATTTTGCTTTTGGAAGGGTTTTTCTTGAACTCAGATCATTCTAATTGAAGTGAATAATTCAGTCAATGTATAGAAAAATATTGCAGTTATTCAGAAGCAGTGCATAGAATTTTAAATCTCTTCTTAACTTTGTGTGTGGCTCAATGCAATGAGTGGTAATAAACATAGGATTTAAAAGTGCTACAAGGTTTCTAAAACCAGACTATGAATAGGTAAAGTAAATGTGAGATCGTGTCAGGAAGAGAGGTCTTCTAAGTCCATTTAATTGTCATGCCTTATTTGTTGAACCTGCTTAATGTTTCCATGTGACTTCTCTGACCACACATCATAAAGCCCTGTTAAGCCATTAAGTCCCTCTTCTGCAAAACCAGTTAAGTTGTTCATATCTTTGTCTCCACAACTTCTGCAGTTTAGCTTGAAGTGCTATTGAGAGAGCAGCAGGGAAGTGTGCAGTGCATACACAGAGCTGCTTTTATCTTCTAATTCTAATTGTTTCAGATGCATAGATAATCTTTGATAGAAGATATGAATATGCCAGAACACTAGAGCCTGAAAAGGAGCTTGAAATTTTCCTTCTGCTTCTCTGATAATATCAGAAGATGGTATCATCAGGCTTTTAGTATCTATTTAATCTCCTGTGGAAAAAGTTCTTTTCATATAGTCACCTCACAAATGAACATAATCTTTTTCTATGCTTCACTTATTAGTAGTAATATTGATAAATCTGATCTGCTAATATATTATTTGCTGTAATCTTTAAAAATCCTGCTATGTGGCAGAAGTTTATTCCTCTTGGCTCTTTTCCCTGGAGAACCAATGTGCTTCACTCGGGAAATACTCATAATACAGGGGAATACTCATAATCATCTGTTCCCAACCTTGCTTGTTTGCAAGTCAGGTCTCATTTTTGCCACAGTGGGCTGCAAGAAGTGGGGGTACAGGTCCTTCTGGCAGAGGTGTGTAGGACTTGCATCACGTGAGCAGTGTACAAGGATGGTGGTACCAAATGATGACTCAGAGACTGAGCTTCATCTGCATTGTGCCCTGCACCAACAGGCCTCTTGTGTGAAAGAAACAATTGTTTTTCAGTGTTTTGAGAATATTGCTGCTTTAAAAATAAATCTGGAGCTCAATAGCATTGTTGATGTATGGATGCTGGTTATATTTTCCATGACTGAAAAACGTGTTGTCAAGTATTAGTAGCAGCATGGTAGCCAAGTTCTATTTCAAAGTGAAATGTACAATTTTAATGACAGTTCTGCAAAGATCAGTTATTTGTGTATTCTTTCTATCCTTTGTATGGGCAACACTTAATGAAGTGCACACATTACTAATGTCCACCCTGCAGAGAAATGAACTGTGAAAAAATTTAAGCAAACATGTTCCAACTGTTCATACAAAGGATTACATAAGTCACACATTACGTTTCCACAATTTGCTGCTGCTCAGCATGTACTTCACTTAGCTTCTTTCAATTAAAATTTGCAAACAGAAAAGCTTTTCAGGGCTAAGAGACTCATGTGCTTTCCTGGAGATTTGAAGCCACGTGAATGGCTGGGTACACCACACCAATATAATATAAAGGCAATGTCAATCACCTTCTCTCACTTTTTAATAGCTCCCCTCCATGGCTCTCATTCTCCATCACTAGAAACTTAAGATTAAAGGAACTTTATTATATTTCAATTTAATCCCTTAAGATGGATCTTCTTCATAGCAATGGCGTGCTTATCATTCAGCATTTACAGAGGGACTACAGGGCTTACCAGGATTTCCTTAATTTTATGTCGTATGTTGGCGATCCCCGGAATATATTCTCAATTTATTTTCCTCTTTGGTTTCAGCTCAACCAAGTGGTTGGTACTAAAATGATATGGGTGGCAGTCATTGGTGATTGGTTCAACCTCATATTTAAATGGTAAGAAGTTTGATTTATTTTAAAAATCTATATTTTTAATGATAGTTACTTTATGTGCCTTGAGAAAAATTTCTGTGAGTGAAGTACTAGTAAATTTTCCCCTGTAATTATAAAATGGGAATTCACAATGAAGATATTTGAGATGTTTGAAATGACATTGTGCTGAGAAGAACATGTAGAACTATTATAGAATGATTTTGGCAATATAGCTCTTCATATTCTTTGTAAGATTATTATGCTTTGCTGAGGCTTTCTTACATGAAAATATTTTTGTTGAGCTTCGGTTTCATTTTATTTTATTTTTGTCAGGATTTTATTTGGCCATCGCCCATACTGGTGGGTGCAAGAAACAATGATTTATCCTAATCAGTCAAGTCCGTGCCTTGAACAGTTTCCTATAACATGTGAAACTGGACCAGGTAAGAAAAGTTTGCAATTACATTGGTACATTTGATAGGGATAGTGGCTTTGAGGGAGAGAGGATATGACTTATGAAGGTTTTATATGATACACAAATCTCAGAGCTCATATATAAAATAACACCAAAAACAAGCAGGAAAAAAGGAAGAAATACAATGTGATAGGTGTTTGATTGCAGCAATGTTTATTTCATTGCCTTAAACAGTGCAAGGGAGGGGGATTTACTTTAAAAATAACTACTAGACTGAACGGGCATATTGGAAAGGAATTTTCTCAAATCTTTTGAAACGCATTGTTTAATATGTTCCAAAACAGACAACGGGGCTGTTGAGTTTGAGGGCTTGTGCACTATTGCAAGAAATATTCAAACCCCTAAACTAGTAGGTGGTTCAGTGTAAATAACAATAGTATCAACAATTGATAGTGTAATGTATGTAATCTTCTCTATGGAATTCAAATGCAATTCTGCTGAAGTTAAATGAACTTGTGCAACTCTAATATTTGACATAAGATGAACTTGCTTTGAGCTGACTGAATTTAGTTTATTCATTGTGCAAGAAAATATTGACTGTGGAAATTATTGTGCTTTGCACCTCGTCTTTTCTGAGCCCTCAGAACTGAGCCCATTCAGCATCCTGCATTTCCAAGCCCTGGCCAAGGAGCCAGTCAGTGCATTTCGTTTTGATTCATTGAACCAGAAGGCTTTTCCTCTTGTTACTTTCTTTCTGAAGTAACAAGTCATGCCTGTTTCTGTCCTGTGGGTACAACGCTCATATTGATACACTTATAATGACTTCATTTTTTCCCACCTCCAGATTTGTCCTGAATAATTGACAGTATCTGTCACTGACCTGTTTCTCATTTCAAAAGGAGGTGCAGTCAAGGCAGCTGTTATGCACATACAGTCATTGTGTAGCTTACATGGTACTTCACACACTTTTTATGCAATTTATATTAAAAGATTAGAGAAGCAGCCACAGATGTAAGAAAAGTAGATCCAAATATTGCTAGGACAGCCTGAATCCCCAACTGTGCGGGTCAGCAAGAGAGAAAGCTGTGGGAACTGTTTATATGACTACATGGCAAACACTCTATGACCTGAATTTGGTTTGTACTTCTGGAATCAAGCCATTTTTTATCTAGTATTTGTAAGACTTCAAGAACATAAACCTTAGGGTGGAGTTTATGCTTTTTCCTAGTAGGTAATTTGCAAATGAACTATGAANAATTTGCAAATGAACTATGAAACATTATTCCTAGATGACAGATGCCTAAATGACAACAAAGAGGAGCTTTCCCAACGCTGACAGACAATGTTATGGTTTCCTTGTCAGTGGCATTTTTCTGTTGTGAGGTTTAGGAGTGCACATCTGTTAGGTAATTAACAAAGAGCCGCTAGAGTGACTCCAAAGATGCTGTCAAGCAGAACAGCAAGAATGAGTGCAGGGAGTCAGAAATCACAGTGCTTGTCTTAGACATTCCTGCTTTGCTGCTTCACTGAAATATTCTTTTGCTCTACACAATGCTGTATCACAACACATTCTACACACTGCTGGATTATAATACATTCTTGAGCCAAAATTATTTCTTCTAACAGTGAAATAATCCTGTCCCTCTTACTTCTCTTTATCTCCACAGGAAGCCGAGTTGTAAAAGTCTAGGATTGTCAGATTCCAGTGATCTAATTTTCTCTCTTTCCCTATTTTAACTTGTTGAATGTAAACCTGATGAACAGAGGAAAAGAGGTGACAGAGTAATTTTAGGAATCATTTCCCTTGCATCATGCCAGTATTCTTTGGGGTTTTTGGTGATTTCCACAGTCGTAGGAACTTCTCTATGGCTTCATATTTTTTCCAGTAAAATTAAAATTTGATTTGTTAAATTAAAAAAAAAATCACACATTTTTATTAACCTGGCCTAAAAAGAAATCACTGCTTATCTCTATATGAGAATGTCTTCCCTGTTATAGATGACTGTGGGTACAGCAATTAGTTGGATATGTTATTACAGCATCATTCCATGTGCCAGTTTCACTGATAATCTCTTTTCAAGCTAGTTGATATGTACAACACCTTAAAATTTATAACATACATCAGAGTAAAGCATAAAGACACATTTCTTCCATCATGCTTCAAATACCTTTCTAAAATTTATTACAAAACTGCCCAAATTGTTAATTACCTGGATTGTAATATTACTAATGAGATCACAACTGTTAACACCATGGTAATTGCAGAAGCAGTTAAAAGGCAGTTTGGAAGGGCCATCTAAAGTTATACTGGCACTTCAGTTTAGAAGGTTCCAAAGGGCTGACTCTCTGTTGCTCTCCTTAATTATGAGGAGGCCCATTCAAGCACTATGTCCTCTGATCCTCCTGTATGACTTCTACTTTCCATGCTACAGTCCTAAGAGAGTCCTAGGTACTTTTTTTTAAAATCACAATCCAAATCTAAGTAATGGGAAAATGCTATGCTTTCCAATCAAGATTTCACTTCACACCAATATAAGATGGCTAAGCTGTTACCTGCTTGATTTCAGACAAATATTATGGATTCCCTATAGATGAAAAATTCATATTGAAAAAATTAACTTTTCAGAAACAGTTGACATTTTTTCAGCCTTCGTTAGCCATTTCCTTTCTAAATGGTTAGGTTCCTGAGTAACTGTCAGTTGACAATTCCCATATGACAGATGTTACAGTCATCATCCTTAAGATGACTATTTCCTTTTTGTTTCTATTAGGAAGCCCATCTGGACATGCCATGGGATCATCCTGTGTCTGGTATGTAATGGTCACTGCAGCACTTAGCTACACTGTTAGATGGAAAGATAAATTAGCTGTTACCCTTCACAGGTCAGTGTCTTTCCATTATTTTAACTCATATAGATATTTCGTTATATACATGATATGTTTTTAATGGACTTAAATAAATACTCATAATCTGTTCTATCCAGTTTGTAAAAAAACCCCAACACTTTATTATGATCTACTTCACCTGAAGA
>VYZS01083593.1:2739-41005 GCA_013400695.1 Neodrepanis coruscans | reverse complement strand
TTCCCACCAAAATGCCTCATGGGCTGTAGTTTGCCGGGATGAGAGGCTGCTGCTGCTCCGCCAACACCACAGGGCTCCCCAAGGCCCCAGGGCCCCCAGCAGCACTGTGCCCTGCTGCCATGGGTCTAGGTCCACCCCAAATGGCCCCACCCTCTGCGGTCATTGCAGTGGCCCAGAGGGACCCCAGGGCTGGCACAGAGAGGGTCCACAAAGGGGCTGCCACTGCCTCCCGCAACTGCCACTCCGCATTGCTCTGCCAGCTGTGCCACCAGCACGGGGCACCCACCACCACTGCAAGGGCCCAGAAGGGCCGCAGGGCACCACCCACAGGCACCACTGGCTACAGCTCCAGACAGCTGGCGTCGTGCCTGCACAGGGGAAGCCACACCGCTGGGACCAGGGGGGCCAGCACGCACCCTGGCAGGGACCAGAGGGAGCCGCGATGCGCCCCGGTGCCACCCTGCCACCACCAGTGCTGCAGGACCAGGAGCGGCTGCTCGGCACTCATGTGACGGTTCGTACATTGGCTGCTGTTTCTCAGGAACAGAAAGGTTGGTCTGTGTTTGAGTCATGATTACTTATATAATCTCTACAATGATACAGGTAGTTTGGGAGTTTCATACAGGCATTTCTGAGCTGAAAAAAAAGTACCTATTAAACATCAGTGAAGAGTTAAAGGAATATATTGGGCAGAATGGACATAAATTTTGGTCACAAAATGTATTCCACAGAGATACACAAACAGTTTTTGATGAAAATGGACTGAGTAAACCAAAGTCATCTTTAGTCCTTCCTTCCTTTAAGGAAAAAACACCAAACCAATACTACTCATATATATGTATATATATATATAAAAATTATATATTATATATTACATATTTTATATATATAATGTATTAGCAAACACAGAAAGTATTATTCTATTAAAATTCTCATAGATATTGTAAGAACCTTGTGATTTTTTTTCCAGTGGACAACTATTCAAATCATATGATATTCTCATGTTTTGCCATGATGACTAAGACTGGATGTGAATCCCATGTTGGAATTTGCTGTGGTTTAAGAATGGTACTTCTCAATTTAATGCTCTCATTGAGACTCTCAAACCTCCCCTCATCGGTTGTGGCATGCTGGAGGGGAGAAGCGAAGGCCTAAAAGCTAAAGATCAAGGGTTGAGATAAGTATAATTTACTTGCGTAGTGTTTTGGCTTAGACTGGAGGGGAAGACAAAATTAAAAAATAACTCCTTTCTCGTGCCCAGTTTTGGTTAAGTGATGGGATCAGCCAAGCTGGGAAGGGGGATGGGACCATCTGGAGTGGCCCGGTTTCCCATGAGCCCATTGGCCCCTGCCCCAGGGCTCTCTGGGAAAGGGCTGGGATTATAAAAACCTGAGGAAAGCAGTGCTGGCCCTCTTTCTTCCAGGGTTCTCTAGCAGGAGGCAGGGTGTTCTCCTCAGCACTGCCTGCCTAGAGGACTAACATGGACCCTGCTGTCTCCTACCTCTCTCCATGGATTTCCTAAGGTCACCACTTTCTTCTACCTGAGAAGACCCCTTAGAAGAACATCTTCACAGATGCGCCACCTCTGAGACACTGTTACTTCTCCACGAGATCCTGCAGGACACACAGTTACTACTGATGGCAGTAACACAGCAACTGCACCCTTCGTGTTCCAGCGGGACACACAGTGCCTCCTGCCGGCTGTAACATAGCAATTACACCTATCCATACTCACAGTCCCCCCCATATATATATTCAATAAATTGTTGCCTTTCCTACACGTCTCTCTTCCGTTGATAACACCTAATATTGTCCTAAACCAGGACAACTTGAAAGAGGAATGAGGTAAGAAAATGAACAGGACAGCAACAATATCTCTCATGCAATAGAATCACTTGTTCAGTACAGGTTTTCTTCTATAGTTGGGAGTACTTTGTTGCTAGTGTTCTGTTTTACCGTATTTCTCCACCCAAATGAGCTTCCTGTCAAGCCAGAAAGTAGTGGGGTTTCTTTTTCAGAAAAAATAATTGAATTATATACACTTATTATCAGTACAAATAAATTTATACTATTTCCATTTGGGCTTTTTTAAAAGTGCTTAGTGAACGTAGTAGTCAATATTCTAAAATTACATGTCTGGAAGACATTTAGTCTACCAGACTAAATTTAAATTTACATTCTTTTAACAATTTTAAATATTAGCCTCCCTAAATTCTTATCTTTTTATGTTAGCTTGAAAGGAAGTGACAGTTGACATATCTAAAGAATAGGCAAGGTAATACATAAGTGGAGAATGCTAGATCTGTAGACCATACATAGCTGACCTTAGAAAGGAAAAGAGAGTTCAGTTATGATTATGTTACATTTAAACATAACATTTAAGACCATTTCTGCAAATGCTATTGTGACGATCATTTGTGGTGTTCTTTGAATAACAAGTTGGCCTTGATACAGTCAAGAAGGAAAAGAAAAAAATAAAAAGGAAGAAAAAGGTATTTTCAAGAAGAATGTGAAAAAAATCATCTTCATTACTGTCTTGCTCCTTAGGGTACAATTTCAATGCAGTTTACTTGTTTCAGAGTAATCAAGTGTTCTGAATTGCTGCAGTGAAATATGTTTTGTATCATAATCAGGGAGAGAAAACAACTTTCTTAAAATTGTGATTGGAGGGGATTTAAAAAAACCCCACAACCCTGCATGTTCAAATGCAGTAGTGGGTTGCTATTGACAGCTGAAAATAAAATTACAAAAATCACAGGGCAAAATAATTTGCAGATTACAATAAAATTAATCAAACTTTACTTTTAAGGTGTTTTTATTAGTACAATGTCAAATAGAATTTTTTCTGTTGTGTTACCGTTGAATTTTTGACTTGCTACTACACTATGAGCAAATAAAAATATGAATTTGAATATTGATATATATATATATAGATATATATATATAATTTTGCACGCTGTTTTACATGCATTCAGTTCATAAGTCCATAGCACACTTATTGCAAGAGACACTTGAAAATTGCAATCATAATGATGTATTTCATTACGAAGGGTAATTACTGCCTCTGAGAAAATAGGGATTTTTTCTCATTATATATATTAAGTTCTATAGAATGATAAATTTTTCACATGCTACTGGAAAATCCTTACTTTGATAACTAAAATTCTTTTTTTTTTTTTTTTTTAATTTGTATTGATGCATCTTGAGAACTGTGTCCAGTTCCGGGCCCTTCAGTTTAAGAAAGATGTNTACCATGGCTTCCCCTCAAGAACCTTCACCATATTCGTTGCCTTTCTTTGAACATTCTCTAAGAGGTTAAGAAGTTTCTTATATTGTGGGGACCAAAACTGTGTGTGGTGCACAAAATATTCAAGGTGAGGCTGCACCAGTGCAGAGCAGACTAGGACAATCACCTCCCTCAACTGGCTGGTGATGCTTTGCCTGATATCTGAAAAGGCAAATGCAACAATCATTACTTTGTGACTCTCTATTTAGTTAACAAAATACTGCAAACACTTATTTCATTTATTAATCATAGAATCATAGAATGTTAAGATTGGAAAAGATCTCAAAGATCGTTGAGTCTAGCTTTTGATCACCAACTTGTCAACTATACGATAGCATCAAGTGCCACATCCAGTAATTTCTTGAACACCTTCAGGGATGGCGATTATATATTGTACTGGGTCTATCTGAGATGGAATCCATTTGCCCATAGCAGCCCTCTCAGTGCTGTGCTTTGCATTGGTATCTAGANGACATGATTTAGATGATGGGATGGTATTGGATAACAGGTTGATGATAGGTTAGGTAATAGGTAACAAGGTTGGACTTGATGATCTCTACGGTCTTTTCCAACCTTGTTAATTCTGTGATTCTGTGATTCTGTGAATTAAGATAACAAATCAATTAAGATTGCAAACAATTGTGACACCCTATGGAAAATTTAGAGAAATAGTGTACTAAAGAAAAAATTGTCTGTTTTTGTAGAAGATTAAAATCCTCAAATTGCTATGAACAAATGTATCTTGCAACTATTAGGAATAATAATCAGATTAATAACTTTACTTCATAAAAAATGAAGGTTAATAATAAACCATCAATATTATGTATTTAATTGATAGCTTAAATTGATAGCTAAACTTAGTAGCATCTCAGCTGTGGAAACAATTGTGTTAACAGTTTTGATTNGGTTTTGCTCTAGTAGACTTCCTTATTTCAACCCACAAGTTGTTTACCATCTTATTCTCTTCCCCCTGCCTGGCTGGAAAGGGAAGGTGGGGGAGATAGAACTACTTGATGGGCACTTGGCCAAGATCAACATCTTACAACAATGCATTACAATTCTTGATAACCTTTTCAGAGAAGAAATTCTTGCTGATGTCCAACCTGAACCTTTCCTGGCACAGCTTGAGGCTATGTCCTTCTTCTGTCTCTGGTTGCCTGGGAGAAGAGGCTGACCCCCACATTCATATTCATATAACCTTCTTTCAGGTAGTTGTAAAGAGCATTCCACTTCTCCAGACTAAACAATCAGACATCTCTCAGCTGTTCCTCATATGACTTACTTTCTAGACCAGCTTCATTGCCCTTCTCTGGACCTCTTAGCAAGATACAGCTGTTGTTATCCGAGAGTGCTATGCTATACCTGTCAAAGGTACAGATAAATAGATGCAACCTACAAGCCAAGTGTAATACTCCTTAATACTTTTCTACACAAAACTCTTATTCTATCACAATATATTTAGAAAATCTCTCAACTGAAAAATATTTCATTTGAATATACACGTTAACCGTGAAAAAAAATGGATCTTCTGGGGTTTTTTTATTGTCATGCATAATGACTGTAGGAAAGGAAGCAACCTTGTGAGTTCAAATAAAGACTCTTCACACTAAAATACATAGTTCATTGGTATGGATTTAAATTCTGATGAAATTTTTTTCTCCATCCCAACTGTGCCACAGGGCTCCTATCCCCTAACCCCTATCCCCCACCCTGGTCTTGGGAATGGCTCCAGGGAACTGGAGGTTCTGTGGGGCAAGGGGCATGGGAAAAGGCAGTAAAGGGGGAGAGGGAGGTGTTGCACCACTGCACACAGCTGGGCCAATCCCAGGTGGGGGAAGGCATTACAGGAAAATGGGGAATACAAAAAGCGCAGGCAAAAGAGACCCCCTGCTCGTCTCGTGGGTTGGCTGCTCCAGGTGGCATGACTAATCCAGTGAAGCTGACATGCATCCTGCTTCACTGCTGCATGTCTTCCATGCCCATCCTCTTTGCCATATTGACTCCATGTTCGACTCTGCCACCTGGTTGTAGTCTTGTGTGGTCTTACAGCAGCCTCCAAGAGGACCTGTCTCACTCCACGTGCCAGTGTGTGTCAGGGTCTGACATTCATGCAGGATCCAGGAACACACAGACACATCAAAATGATGCAAAGTCAATTCCCCTTTATTCTCTATATTCTATACATATATCCTATGTCTCTACTTTCAGCTATATTTATAAGTTTCCAGTTTACACACATGTGTCCACAAACTACCCAATTGATTTCACACCAAATGCACAAGTTGTTTACACCTGAAGTCACCCTTTGATTGGCTATAGTCATAAATGCTGGCTAATACTAAGACCTCATTGCTATAGTAACCTTTAGTGCTATTTTTACCAGCAAAACTTGTTTACTTTAGTTTCAATTCTTTCTCGTGTCCTTGCACTTAGGCCTTTATCTACAGTCCAGTTTTGAGTTATGCCTGCTGGACACACTCTGTCTCTGTCCCATGGCCCTTGTCTCACAGTATCCAGCAAGTGTGTATTGGTGCATTGCCCGTATGCCATTGCCATGAGCCTGTATTGTTTTCACTGTGGACTGCCATCACCACCAGAAACCCTCCCTGGACCATTGAGTCAACAATGTCTGCAAAGGATCTTCTTTTTCCCTCCCTCCACATTGTGAAACAGAGAACGGTTCCCTTGGCCTGAGGAAGGGCTCCAGATGCCTCCACCATTGTTGTGGCCGCCATTGTTGTGGCTGCGAGACCCCTCTCTGAGTCACAAGTCTCTCAAGGATGTGCTAGTGTCTCCTGCTGGCCAGAGTTATAACTGCATCGAACAGGAGAGGTTTTCCCTGTGATTTCTTGTCATTCTCAAGTTGTTGCTTTGTATTCTGTGTTTTATCACGTGTATATGTATATATTATTTGTTCATACTTATTGTATACATCTATATTTAATAAGGAACTGTTAATATTTTTCTATATTTTTCTCAGAAATTTTTAATTTCAAATTTAAATAGTACAATTGTCTTAAAACCAATACACTTGTTAATATGATCTTTAGGTCCATAGAGAATTTAATCTAAAACTTTTTTAAGACAAGAATTATTGACCTGGTTCCTCAATACCCCATAGACTCTTCTCTAAATCTTAGTTTCTGTATTACCTTTTGAAGTTGTTGGAGGATAGGTGAGTGCTTTGCACTACCAACAGCCTAATTAAGAAGAATAATGTCTCTTGGGACAAGAAAACCTTCTTTATATTCAATCATCCAGTCCAAAAATATACAGGGTGGGGTAATGAGTCTTAAAAATGTCAATTTAGTGAGTTTCTAATCACAGATACTTCATCAGCTGACAAAATAAAAACTTCAGTAGGTATAGCACTTCAAAATCTGGGACAATTTGCATGTAATTTCGGGAATCAGCAGGGATACACAGCTGGATAAAAATAAAAAGCTTGCTGTAATTGAAAATTGCCTTGCAGCTTGTTTGTGATTAAAATGAAGTTTCATTCCTTGGAATCTTGTTTAGCAATTAAATCCATTTTACTTTGGCAATGAAATATTGTCTATTGTCCTTGAAGGATAAAACCAGTACAGTGATGCTTTAATATTTCACGCTAATTGAACATGTATACATATAAAATTTTGCAAAATGCATATTCAACCACTTGGCTTTTATTTTAACATATTCAAGAAATCTCTCTCACTAGAAGAGGGTTGTATTACTTATAAAGAATATTAGCGACAGTGTGTTGTATCTTGCACACAAAAATACTTTGCACATTTTTACATTTAATACAGAAAATATGTTCAAAAGCCAGGATAGACAATTGTACTTAAAATCTGACTGAATTTAAAGTTTGACTTAAATTTAACCTCTAATAGTGTTCTTGTTTATTTTCCTTTTCAAATTTTCTACATGTTTGTCTGATATGTTGAATAGTTGAGAAGTATGAGAGCTGATTCTCTTAAAGTAAAATGGCCTACAAGAGAATTCAAATCTTTTAGTTGTTTTCTTTTGTTTTTTAATTATTTTATTAGTTTTTGAGTTAAAATAATCTTAAGAAACAGTTGCAAATAAAACTTGAGAACTTACAATTCTTAGAGCCATTTTCTCTGTCATGTTTCATCTGGTATGTTCATTTATTTTTTACATTCTGTCATATTGAGTCCCCAGACCTCATGTGGTTTATGTAGGAGAGATAAAATTTGAATTAATTGGGTAAAAAATTAAATAATAAGTACAAGCATTGAATCAAAAGAAAAGTTTTGTAGCATTGAAAAACTAAAACCCTCGAAAGCCACAGGGAAATTAATAATGTAACTTCTAATCCTCAGAAGAAAAATAACCTTTCTTATGTATATCCTATTCTAAAATATGCACATAGACATACACATATCCCATTTTATTATTCTTCTTATGTACATTTCTTTGGTATATATTTCCATGATTAGGACTTTCTTAATGCTAGAATTTTTATAAAATATATATTCAGAAGGTAGAAATTATATTGATGAAATTCAAAGTGTTTAAATGTGTAACTGAATTAGTAGCTATAAAGTAGTTTTTTACCATACTTCTGTTTGAATCCATTTCTAGCATGTATTCAGTTCCAGAATATTGATATATCATTCTAATAACTCTTCAGAGTAGATGAATCCAGAAGACCAAACTGTGGTCTCTAAAGAGAGTTTCCTGGCAAAGAACAGGTGACCTGCAATAATTGGATTGCTATTACTACACTGTCTGAAATAAAAATGGCCTGAGAAGGCAAGGCAGAGTGTTTGTAGCTTAAATTCAGTGATTTTTCACTCCAAAATGATGAATCATGTATGGAAACGTTATTCAAAACAGCCTGATTGAAATGCACTCCAGGAGGTGCTGAAAGGATCACAGAATCACAAAATTAGCTAGGTTAGAAAAGAACTTTGAGATCGTCAAGTACAACCTATGACCTAACAGCACCTTAACAACTAAACCATGGCACTCAGTACTACATCTGGTCTTTTTAAAACACCTCCAGGGACAGTGACTCCATCAGCTCCCTGGGTAGCCCATTCCAATGCCCAGTCATTCTTTCTGTGAAGAGTTTTTTCTTAATTTCTAGCCTAAACCTCCCTCGCACAGCTTAAGACTGTGTCCTCTTCTTCTGTCACTGGTTGCCTGGGAGAAGAGACCAATACCCACCTCACTACAACCTCCTTTCAGATAGCTGTAGGGTCTCATCTGAGCCTTCTTTTCTCCAGGCTAAACAACCCCAGCTCCTTCAGCAACGCTTCATAGGGCTTGTGTTCTAAACCCATCAGTTTTGTTGCCTTTCTGTAGATTCATTCAAGCATCCAACATGGGCTGGTGGAAGATGTGGCGGTCAGAGGCTATCTGGGATACAGTGGCCATGAAATAATTGAATTTTCAATATACAGTGAAACAAGGAGGGAAATCAACAAAACTTCCACACTGGTCTTCTGGAGTGTGGACTTTGGCTTATTCAAGAAACTAACTCAGAGAGTACCTTGGAAAACAACCCTTAAAAACAAAGGGGTACAGGAAGGATGGGTGTACTTCAAGAAAAAAATATTGAAAACACAGATGCAGGCTGTCCCAATGGGATGAAAGATGAGCTAACGGGGAAGACAACTGGCTTACATGGTCAAGAAGTGTTTGAAGGAACTAAGGGGAAAAAAAGAGGGTGTATCACTTTTGGAAAGACAGAAAGGTAACTCAGGAAATGTTCAAGAATGTTGCTAGGTCATGCAGGAAAAAAAATAGAGAGGCAGAAGCCCAGTTAGAACTTAAACTGGCCACTTCCGTGAAGGATAATAAAAATATTTTTATAAATACATTAATGGCAAAAGGAGGGGCAAGGATAACCTTCACTCATTATCGCATGCAGAGGGGAATATAGTAACTAAAGACGAGGAAAAAGCAGAGGTATTTACCACCTTCTTTGACTCCATTTTCAACAGTAAGACAGGTTTTTCTAAGGACAGATGGCCTCCTGAGCTGGTAGATGGGGTCAGGGAACAGTACAGCCCCCCCTGTAATCCAGGAAGAAACAGTTAGAGACTTGCTGAAACACTTGGATCCTCAAAAGTCTACGGGACCAGATGGGATCCATCCTAAGATGATGACAAAGATGGCAGACGAGTTCACCAAGCCACTCTCCATCATTTATCATCAGTCCTGGCTCACTGGAGAGGCCTCAGATGACTGGAAGCTGGCTAATGTGATGCCCATCCACAAGAAGAACTGAAAGGAGGATCCAGGAAATTACAGGCCTGTCAGACTGCCCTTGGTGCCAGGCAAGATTATGGAACAAATCATCTTGAGTGNCAGCAGTGTGCCCAGGTAGCCAAGAAGGCCAATAGCATCCTGGCCTGTATCAGGAATAGTGTGGCCAGCAGGACCAGGGAAGTGATACATTGTACTTGGCACTACTTAGGCTGCACCTCAAGTACTGTATCCAGTATTGGGACCCTCAAATTAGGAAAAATGTTGTGGTACTGGAGTGTTCAAAGAGGGGCAATGAGGATGGTGAAGAGACTGGAGCACAAGCCCTGTGAAGAGTAAATGAGGGAACTGGAGTTGTTTAGCCTGGAGAAGAGGAGACTACCTAACATCTACCTAAAAGGAGGTTGTAGCAAGGTGGGTATTTGTTTCTTCCCCCAGGAAAACAACAATCAGACAAGAAGGCACAGTCTTAAGCTGCACCAGGAGAGGAATCTGACAAGGTAGTGTTAGGTCAAAGGCTAGACTTGTGCTCTCAGATGTCTTTTCCAACCCAACTGATTCTGTGATACTCTGTTCAAAACTGAAATGAGGAAAAAGATTTAAAAGTTATTGGGGAAGTAAAATACAGAAAAGATTAAAAAATTAAGAAGTTCAAAAGCACTCATGGCTACCATATTTTAAAACCCGTGAAAGAATACTGAAAGTAACTGTTACAGATGTAACTAAATAACTGAAGCTTTAAAGCAATGCTATTTCTTCACTATTACTATTATTATTAGTACTGTTACCTGGAATGGGGGCCTCCCCATTCTACTCCAGAAGAGTGACAGCTCCTGCTGAGGGGTGTGGGGTGGACGAGTGGCCTGGTGGCCATGCTGGGGTATGCTCCATTCCTCTGCCGGGTAGGCCAGCATGGGGGCCAGTGCTGGGCTAGCATCACACCCTGGACTGGTGCTTCATGAACAGGAGTGTTGGAGCCCCAGGCAGCAGGTCTCACTGGGTCCCGGGGGCCACCTGGGAGAGGTCTTATGGGCACCCTGCCAGTGGGGCGTCTCCAGCATGGCCTGGAGCTGCCAGGTGTTTTTTGCCAGTTTGCGCTGGCAACAGGAAGTGAGGTTGCGTCTGGTTCCCGAGCTACCAGCAAGCCTGCAGTGCCTAACTGAGGAAGGCACCTGAAGTGGTCTCAGGCTGTGTGAGTGTTCCATGGGGGCTCAGACTAT
This sequence comes from Neodrepanis coruscans, assembly GCA_013400695.1. Taxonomy (NCBI): domain Eukaryota; kingdom Metazoa; phylum Chordata; class Aves; order Passeriformes; family Philepittidae; genus Neodrepanis; species Neodrepanis coruscans. Next base: position 30,277 of record VYZS01083593.1, on the reverse strand, counting down.
GGCGGGGCAGTGGCTGCACAGGGAGTGGAGCGTCCATGGGAAGTGTTTGGGGACTGCTGGGGCAAGACGAACTGATGGACCAATGGGGGACTTCTGCATACAGGGACTGATGGGTGTACCAAAACCAGAAGCAAAGGACACGTTAAAAACCCACATGTGCAGGAGCTCACTCTTTTTTGACTCCCATAGCCATGGTATGCAGACAGAGCTTCTGCATTATCAGCAGCAGATGGAACTCCACGTATCCACCAGTTGGCAGCAGGTTGTAACAAGCAGTGGTGGCACTGTGTTTTCTACTTATCGGCCCCTGGGGTTTTTCTCCCTGTGGTTTCTTTTCCAACAGCTCAAAATAAACACTGTTTAGTCTTTTGCAGGTTTTCTTCCCTCACTGCAGTCCTTGCTCCCGTAGGGCCCCCCCAGCAGCCATCACAGAATAAGTGCGCCTCCACTGCCTCCCTGGAGTGTGGGAGTGCCCCCTGCTGCATCCAGACATCACTGCATCCCAGGACATTAGGGAAAAAAGGGAGTTTTCTTTTGAATCGTGTTTTTTTGCTTAGCTATTCTGTAATTTTTTTTCCTGGTTTTCATTGAAAAACATAGAATCTTATGCTATATATAAAATAATAAATTTGTTAAACTTTATTTCTCTTGTTTTGTCTCATATTATTAAAGTGTATAACTGTCCATCAATTCCACAAGAAAAAAAATGGTTTTTTGCTCTAGAATTCTATTTTCTGAACAATTTGAGAAAATAGTTTGCAATCCTAAATCTAAGGGGTAACACTGAAAATGCAGATTAGCATGTACTCTTAGCATGATTCTAGTGTTTTGTGTGATTCTAGGAATCACACAGGGCCAAAAAAGATACAATCTACATAGTGCCATCTAGATCTAGAAAATAAATCAGACTATTGAGGGATTCAGCTGATATTTGGATAAAGTATGAGGCATGTTAACCTTATCTGCATTTATGTATTGAAAATGTAATGTTTCATATTTTTGNTTTTGCTTTAATAAACAAAACTCTGGGGTTTTACATGTGTGTTTGTGAATGTGGGTTTTTTTTTTTTTTTTTTTTTTTTTTTTATTCCTTAAATGACAAAAGTATGGAGCTCTGTTCTTAACTACATCAGAAAGACACTGCTGCAGGAAATAAATCTCTGGGTTTTTTTTTTTTGTTATATAATCTGCTGGGACCAAAACTAATCCACTGGTGTAAGGTATCACATTTTTGCAGCTGCAGTGGAACCGGGAATTTTAGCCATTAATGTAATGGTTCAGACCTTCAAAATATGCTTAAAATAATTTGTAGTTCTGTAAAAGTATGGTACCTGTATCCAGAATATATCTTCTTTGATATTTTTAACAGTGATTGTCCATTTAATTTTCAACAGTGTTTTACTCTGCTCATGTTAGCAGCCTATTCCCACAATCAACAAAAGTACACAGTATTATATATTGAATACGACTAATTATACATGTAATTTTTACATTTCATATATACTATTCACAGATACAGAAAGCTTTTAAATTCTACATGTGTTCAGAGTGGCAAAGAAAGCTGTGTTTATGTGCATTGTGAGAAGCCTGGGGGGAAAGGCTCAGCATTCATAAGTGGAGTGATCCATGGTCAGAATCTCGTAGATAGAATGAGGTCCTGGCTTATTTAAAGGTGAGGAGACTTGTATTTGGCTTCCTAATTTATTGAATGCCTAGAGAGTATGTGAAGCATTCTGAATAGGCTGTAAAAAAAGAAGCAAAACACATAATAGTTTTCAAAGAGCATACTAGAAGCCCAGAAATGCTGTTTGTAAGAAAATATTAATCACAAATCAGGGTAATACACCACAGGATGAACTCTTCTTCCTCAGCTTTTGCAATCACTCATTTTAATATTGCAGCGCTCTCTGTTCAGATGTAACTTCTGAGGATGGATTACATCATCTAGGTATTGGAATTCAGGAAGAGTTTGGTAATCCTTATTGAAGATGGGTATGCTGAGAGTGTCTCATCCTCAGGAAGTTATGATCTGGTAGATAGAGGGGAGTCTAAGCTGAGGAAGATGTATGAGAAAGGGAATAGCCTTCTTTGAATCAGGAATGATAAACAAGAACATTCAAAAAGACTCCTGCAAGAATCTAGACATGAAGTTTGATATGGTCACTGTTGAACTGGAACAGCAGAGGGCATAAACTACCGTGTACGTGGAAGCTAGAAGCTTGTGATTTGAAGTAATAGAATAAAAGCTTCTCTCCCCTAAAAGTATTTAAACCCATGGCCTTGACAAGAAAGTACAAAAAATAAATTCTAACAAGAGAATTCGGTGTCAAACTTCAAACCAGTACTTGACAGTTCAACTAATGCCACAACTATTTTTTTTTTATTTTTTTCCATTATAACAACTTGTTTAGAATGGAGAGCCTAATCATGATTGTTGGGCATGATGTGACTGATGTCATGGAGACTTGAAGGGACAAAATAAGTATTTGGAGCAGAGACATTTAAGTAGGTGTTCAGTTTAGTTGTGGTTCAACTAAGCCCCACCCAGCCACTAACTCACACCCCTCTGGTAGGATGAGAAAACAAAAAGAGTGACACCGAGTAAAGTTGTGGTTTGGGATAAAAGGAGTTTAATAGGTAAAGCAAAAGCCATGCAGGCAAGCAAAGCAAAATGAGGAATTCATTCACTCTTTCCTATTGGCAGGAAGATGCTCAGTCACCTCCAGGAAAATAATGCTCCATGGTGTGTAAAAGGGTGTTTTGGAAGACAAACGCTAATCACTGAATGTCGGATGTTTTCTCTTTCTCTCCTCAGATTTATAGGCTGAGCACAACTCCATGTGGTGTGGGATATCCCTTGGGTTAGCTGGGGTCTGCTGTCCTGGCTGTGTCCCTTCCCAGCTCCTAGTGCATCCTCAGCCTTCTCACTGTTGGGGTGGAGTACGGATCAGAAAAGACTTGACGCTGTGTCAGCACTGCTCAGCAACAGCAAAAACATCTCTGTGTTATCAGCTTTGTTTTCAGCACAAATCCAAACTATAGCCCCATGCTAGCTATCGTAAAGAAAATTAATACTATCCTAGCCAAAACCAGAACAACAGGAAAAAGAAAGAGGATTGATCTCAACATTCTTCCATTACACTGAACTAAATATGAAGTCAGAGATAGTGTAGTATGAAAACTGTTTGACAAGAGTAACAAAATCAGAAATGCTAAAGTCCAATTCTAGCTAAAACTAACAGAAGATATTAAGAATTATTATTTTGCCTTGAAGTCTTTTCTGGAAAAAGATGATTGCCATAACTTGCATTGATGTATCATCTTGTTAATCATACATTACCTTCAGTAAGCTAGATTCCTAGACACCCTATAGGGTGATTAGGTTTTATACCCTGTCATAAAGTATTTCAACATTACATTTCTAGACAGATTATTGAATATAAGAAGACAAGCAACAGGAGAAAAAGGGGTTATGATATGTATAATGCAGTTTTAATTAATGTCTGTAAGGAATTAATGAGCCTGCCCATGAGTCTTGTCCTATTTGATAGTGAGCAAAACTAATCTTAAGGACAGATGATCCCATAGACAACACTCCTACTTTTCTCAGTATCTAATAAGTTAAGCTGAGAGAAAGGGCTCAGCAATGAGCATTGTTGCAGTTATATCTGAATGATTGGTCTGGCATTACTAAAAGATGTAAGTTTTAGCCCTTCTGCACTGCACTTTAGGACATTTTTAGGCACTTAGAAAATTTTGAGTGCTGGTTTTTGAGCTAAAAATAATGCCATATGGCAGGTTAAGCCTGAAGATTTAAATTTGTATAAAAGTTAGTTGAAAAATACAAGTTCCTGAAAACCAACTCATTTTGTGACAGGCTCAAGAAAATTGCGGGTTTGTTTGTAAAATATAGTACTTGGTTAAAGTAAGAGATAGAACATTTCCCCTTGTAATATGAGTTCACTATCCAGAAATGCAAACCCTGAATATTCCGGATTCAGTTCATGAGCTTTATTTCTTGTCTGGTCTCAATAGGGAACTATTAACTCTGTTGTAAGACAGTCCTCCCAGCACCTTCTTTGGCTCCAATATGCATAAATAAATATTTGTTGGTTAATTTCTGAGCTGCTAGTTTGATAGAAAGGCAAATTAAAAGCTCTCCCCACAATAGCAGTCCTAAATACACACCATCCAAGGAACTCAGAACTGAAGAACCACTGCATAAACTCAGCTATACAAAGGAAGAATACATTTGTTACTGAATTGAGTTTTCTGGCTTTGAGGACAAATTATCTATTCTTGTAAAATTAAAAATTCTTGTAGTCTAACAAGATGATTGCAAACTATCTTCAGTGATAGTTCAAGAATTAGGCTTATATATATATTTACAAGTAGGTCTAAATGACAAGTAATTGCTAACACCTGTGAGGAAAACAAAGCGTGGTGAAAGTATCAGAAAGCTCATTTCCCTAGAGAAGTATTTTCTCTGGGTTTAACCTGTAAGTAATTTAGCTATACTGACAACAGACACAGACATGAGTAGTGCTTTTCAAGTAATATGTTGAAGTCTAAATAGCTTTGGGATGGGGACATTTGATATGGCATTAAAGAACCTAAAGAAAATATCAAAGGCGAGAAATATGTTTAAAATACTGACCTCTTTTGGAATGTTCATGGGCTTTAAAATAAAATGGTAAACTATGGCAAAGTCAACCCCTCATTATTTATAACATTATATATGCTAAATGTAAAATGGATAACCTAATATGCAATTTCCAAGAGGGAACACTGTACAGTGTTGTGACATGATTGGATAGAAACAAAGAAATTTGTATATGAATAATTATACGACATTTTCATTACTCTTCTGTGTCTCTTACAGATATCCTGTTTTTAACTTTGACAATTTAGTGTCATAAATAGATAGAATTTAATCACAGACTCAGAACCCATGAAATTACATTCAAAAAATAGCAATTAAATAATACACTTTCCTTTAATTCTTACAAAATTAGTAGGACCATTTTAAAGTCTTTTCCCTGAAAATGATTTCCAAGCTGATTACAGGTCTTCTGATGTTCACTTTGAAGTGGAAGCAACTTCAGGTACAACAGTATATCCATGAAGAACTTGAGGTTGCTCTGAAACTGTTAATTAATCCTACATACTACACTATTGTGGTGTTTTCTATGTAATTACATTGTTTCAAAATAACAGAAAATATGAAGGCTCTCTTTCAGGCATCTGTAGAGTTTCCTTAACTCTGGATTCACAGAAAGGATGCCTCATGGATGCATCCTTATCACATTAAAAGAAACTTAGGCAAGTGACCTGACATTCTGCTCTTTCTTTGCATAAGAGATTGAGTTGCACTCCTTTGTTTTCATTAATGCATTTTTAAATACTCTGTTTATGCTGATTAGTATGGATATTTTAAGTCAGATGGACCAAGTGTCTGTTCTGGCCTTCAGCTGGAATACCTTGCTTAGCAAAAATCAGTAAAAGTCACAAACCAATTTAATATGGTTGATTTATATTTGTGTAATTGAGAAAATCTGGTCCGTTTTTTTTGTTGTGTAACCTTTGATCTTAGCTTAGAAATCAAATCCAAGATTGGTTGTGTAGTGTATTCCTTTCTTTAAGTGGAAGGATGTTTTGTGTACAATTTGTAAGTATAATATTCCATTACATTATTTTCTAATTTTAATCTTAGTTCAGTTTTTATTTCTAACTAAACAAAATGAGAGTTGTATTTTTCCTTAAAGTCTAGAAAATCTTGATGTGCAACTCTGCTTCATTTCCTACTATATGAATATACCATAGACAAAATGGTTTTGTTGCTACATTTAATAATAAAATTAATGTTTTTGGAATAACTTCTGTGTGTTAATTTAATGTTAATTTTTCACATGGAAATATTGAGGTTTAAAGCCAATTCAGAATTATCCAGGGGACTGACTTGTAAGTACCTACACATTTCTAATATTATGAATCAAATTTTGTTGCATTCTTTTGTAAGTTTGCAGATGGTCACTACTGAGATATTGTTATTACATAATGAGTGATACTTCTGCAGAATCAGCATAACTCAAGTGAAATGTGAAGCATCTTGTCCATCCTGATGGCTCTATCCTCATAAGGTCTTGCTCAATTTAATGAAAACCAGAGAATCTGTCTTTGCTTTTAAATAGCATAATTTTTTATTGCTGTTTTTATAGTTTTTTTGGTGAAATATAGTTCAATAAATTAGTTTTCCCTTAGGAAATTTTTCAATGAATCTGAATTAGAAACATACTCAGACTAAGCTGAGTAACTGAACTGAAATGTTCAGTCAAAAAAGAAAATTATTCTTACTTTCATGTCACTTTATTTCCTTGAACAGCTTAAGAGCATGCATAGACAAAATGCTAACATGGACTGTCTAGAGCACAATATTTTTTTTATTTTTTTTAATTTAATTTAAGTTTTGTGCTTTAAAAACCATTTTATATAATTGATTGGTTGATTATACTTTTATTCTAACACTGGTCGTTCTGTGTTTGAATGAAATACATTGCATTTCCTTTTGTAGGAAGGCAGAAAAAATGGGAAAGATCCAGGAGTCCACAAAAGCAGACAGGAGGATAGACAATGTTTACTGCATTATACGTGTCTGTGTCCATCTGACAAATTTGTTCCACTCAGATATTCTAGTTTAATTCATAGTTAGTTATTCATATCAAGTGTAAAATCTGGGCAAGTCTAAAGAAAACACTTTCTCATGGTAATCATCATTGATGTGGTTCAGATTTCTGCTTTGAATTAGAAGAACATTGGACACAAATTCTTCAATGACAATCTACATGCTCTTCTGGGATTTCGTTTTTCTCTTCCAAATAGAAATTCTTCAGCAGACTTTGGAAGATGATACATTTTTATTTCAGTGGAAAGCAGTGTAATCATCTGATCCTGAAAGAATTGCAAAGTGGTGCTAAATTACTCAAGATAAGTATAATTTTGGATCTTTTACCAGAGGACATTTCTAAATTTCCAAAAAGGGATGACAAAGAAGCACCAGTGAAATATGAGAATTCAATNCCCAACCCGTGCCAAACCTGGCCGCATGCCGCAGCGGGTCCCCTGTTGCGAGAGGGTCACCAACAGCTTTATTCTATTCCATGCGCATGGGAGACCCACCACGCATGTGCGGAGCTCCGAGCCGGGCCCGGGCTGGGGTCTGGCAGTGACCGGCAGCTCCAGCAGCCCCCAGCACCGGTGGCCACGGAGCCACGCCTACAAAAATGGTTGGGGGAGGCACTGCGCCCGCGGGCAAGCTACCACGTGGGGCTGTGGCAGCCATCCCCACTGGCCAGGGAGGGGCCACACCCGCACAAGCATGAGCCGGCCCCGGGCCACCACTGCCACAATGAGCCGCAGCCGCAGGCGATGCCACAGTGTGGGGTGACCCCCTCCAGCTCAGCGCTGATGGCTGCGGGGCTGGTCCCCCATCCCCGGCCAAGCGGGAACCACAGCTCTGGCAGGGACCGACTCTGTCCCTAGCTGTGCGGGCCAGGGGCCCGCGCCACGACGGGGCGGTGCCAAGCCAGTATTCTTTGCCGTCGCCATGGCAACCCGCCTCAAAGACACAGGAAAGACAGTTTAACACAATCCCCCCCCATCCCAAAAACATTCAAAAAAACCCCTAAAAAGCCCTAAGAACACCCCTTCCCCTGCCCCTAAGAGGGAGGGGAAAGACAATGACTGGGGGGAGGAGGGGAAAAAAATGGTTTAGCTCCCAGAACCTTTGTTTTCAACCCACAACAGAAGGCTACATCCTCTGTCTCTTACACAGGGTAGATCAATTATCACCCTTTGCCATCACAAGATTCTGCTGCCAAACTGAGGTAAGAATTACTGGTAGTCAGCAGTCATGGAATCAGAAGAACCATGCTTTTAGAGCATGTTTTTTCTTGCTGGAAGAAGAAAGGCAGAAATTACAGTGGTAACAGTGCAGTTAAAAGTGGTGATTAATAGTTGGTGTTAAGATACTAAATGCTAAAGAGAGATCCTTTTCATGTATAGGTACTTCAAAAACCATTTTGTCAAGATAGAAAGCACCAGACTCTTTAGTATGAATTAATTTTCTGTGGAATCTTGCTCCAAAGCAAGTGGAGTAACTGTAGTGGTGTTGGCTGAGAATGGAAATGAGGAAGAGAAAATGAGGAAGTGAGGAAGAGCAGGAAGTCCCTAGCTGTAGTTCTTAGAAATAGTACTTGATATTGACAATGTGTTGACTTCCAAAATAGTCCACACAAGTTGTATTGCAATGAAAAATTCTGATATATGAAAACAAAATTAATTTTTCATGATGCGGGTGCAAAATTTGGTAGTAGAGTCTGCCTTGCTCTAGAGGAGGCTGATGTGATGGTCAAGTATTTTAGTTTATTGCTATTGAGGTTTACAGAGGAATGTTAAGTATTTATCACTGTGTGAAATTTCTACTAAATTTCTAAAATTAAAGTTTATTCTCTGAAAGCACATACTAAACAACTAGTTGCCTTTGAGGGGCAGGGTGGGGCTGTGAAAAAATGTATGTATCTCAGTAAGGGAGATTAAATGTCATGCTTGAGCATGTCCAGCTCTATATGTACCCAAAAATGACAAAAAAACCCAACCCATAGCAACTTTGAAAATTTAATTTTCAGTAAACAGGCATATCAGACAGCATTTTTTTCAGTAGATATCATATTCTGCCTGAAATATATCAGAAGGCAAGTATTAGCTAACAAATATATTTTTCTTTTAAATCTAGGTGACATTGGTTTTGATTTTATTCTGCCTATTTTTCAGGAAGTGAGCAACAGTATGAATCTTTTTTTTTAATCCATTTTCATTTTCAAGAGTAAAAAAAAAGGCATGATGTAGATGCAGATATAGTCAGCTATAACTGTCTAAATTTTGCTTTTTAAACATCTTTTAAATTCTAAATATTGACAAATATTAAAATGGTTTGGCTTCACCCCAAAGGATACTCCTGTATTTGGCAAATTTTAGAAAAATCTTTCTTGAAAAATCATTTGTACAGCTGTTAAAGAAAACATCCCTCTGCATCTCCTTTGAAATATTTTACGTCATTCAGCCAAAAACTGTCAATAAAAAGTTTTAGAAAGCACAGTAGTTTCAGCAATTTTAAGGTCTGAGTGTCCAAAAGAATAGTACATTGTTTCTTATGTCTTTCTTATTTTTAATATTGACTATGTCTGTGTATTCTCAGTTCAAGAATATACCATTTCTGTAGTAAGTGAGTAGCATGAAAAGATTCATTCTCTGATTAAAACAATGGGATGGAAATGAGCAGATACAGGTACAATTCCTAGACCTTTCTTAAACTTTATTACATTATATTCATCAGGACAACATAATTATTTTATATATATATGTATATATATATATATGCTTATAGTATTTACTTCAAAGGTGACACACATCTTCTTTCACTGATATTAGGATCTTACCCTCATCAACATATGAGCTCTTTTGGAGAATACTTCCACAAGACAAGAATCTATTTTTGGCTTTTGGTGAACAGTAAAATAATGCTTTGAATGACATGGAACAGATTTTTACAGATAAAAAATTACTTCTTGTGCCTTAGAGTTTTCAGATTGTTTGAAAACTGTAGAACTGTTAACCTTTCAAAGTCATCTCCTGAGTTTTTTGTACTTTTTTATTTATTTTTTTTTAGAGAGAAAGACAGTAAGCTTAGTTACTTCTGCTGTATTCCAGGAGTTTTGTTTCCCAGAACTATAAACTAATAATAGCTTACTCTGGTGATAACTGCTTGACTAGTTATAATTTTTTCCAAATATTCCTAATACCTTCATAAGTAGAAATAATTTATATTCATAAAGTTGGAAAACAGGGGTTTGTTGGACTGACTGAATTTCAGCCCAATTTTGTTACTTGTAAATCTGACAAGCTTTTTAAAGGAAACTATGACATAACACACATTAGCAATACTCTACTTTTTTAACACTTTGGGGTTTTAAACATGATTATGGTCTATTTTGCACCTATATGGTCTGGAAGTTCTTTGACAGCTGTCATATCTATGACAGTCACAGTTACTACGAAACCACATAATCCTCAATTCATGAATTATGCTAAGTAGAGTTCTCAGAAATCTTTCTATAAACATTTTTTGAAGATTCATGGCAGATATCAATTACATTTCTTAATGCCAATGCACATATTCAGAATATTACTAAAAGTTCCTCTAAAGATTTCATTTAAAACTAGTTAGAACAATTAAATAAATTGTTTTCAAAATCAGTGTCAGAATTATTTGGAAATTTTATCCATAGTTCAGTTCACTATAAATTATCATGACAAGACTGAATCTCAATTCACAATGGTTACAAATTGGTTGCAAAAATGTGGATATACTTAAAGACATATAGCTAAAAGTATCTCCCTGTGATCTTTCCTTTGCTATGAATAGTATCTCAAACTGGAACTTCAGAGAGGTGAGAAACTGTTATCAGAATAAAATTAAATTAGTAGTGGACAGTTCATATCCTACAAGGATGTGATGAATGGAAAGTCATTTGCAATACCTATGATGATTTCAAGTGTTTAACTGAAATTATGATTTCACTTTAAAAAAGTGAAATAATTAACTATTTAATTTTTAATAATAATGAATTTAATTATTTAACAAATTCATAAATACTGAGTTTTCAAAGCAATATATGTATTTACAATAATTTCACAAGCAATTTTCTGTTGCATGCTTACAAAATGATACTTTTAAATTAATTTTATTTTTATTTATTAGCATATGGAATAGGTAGCCACTTTAAAAACTGTTGTATGTTGTACAACATTTCAACTACCATTTAGATTTCTTTCCCTTATCTCATATTTATAAAGAAAATATTATACCACCTCTCCGTTTCCCTTTGAGAAACAAACACTTAGACTGCTTTTTTGAATTTAAAGTAAGTTTTTGATAATGGGGACTTCGTAAATATTTGCAACACTTTAGATAAACTACCCTAAAAGGCATTTAATTAACAAATTAGAGACATTGCAGTTCAGCTGTAATGATTAACAGCAACTGCATCACAGAATTTAATGTAATATAATTAATATTAAAAAGGATTAATAAAAACCAACAAAACACCACTATTTCTTTACTAAGCTTTAATCTGAATTCCAAAATTATTGAATTTTATCAAAATAGGTAAATATATTTAGATACAGGTTCTTCATTAAGTTCTCTACAATTCATTCAAACTCACAATCATGTGAATAATTAGACTGATGAAGGCTAATCCTATTAGAATTTTATAAAATATTCATAATTTTTGCATAATCATTGCATAATGGACTTTCCTTTGTGAGTAAGGAAACAAAAATATATTCACACTATTGCTGTTAAATACAGGGTGTGAAATATAGGTTAAAATGTTAGTGGAGTTAATTTACATTAATATGCTGCTGCTGTTTTCAATAATTATATCGAATAAGTGAAGATATGAGTGTTTATGCGTGCATGTATGTGCTTGCATTTACACACACACGTTTTGCAAAGAGCAAAGAGCTTCTGAAACAGATAGAACCATGCAAAATATTAAGAACATTGGTCATATCTCCTGACTTTTGTGATTTTTCGTAATAAGTATGCATTTTTATATACATATAGTATATAAATATGTATTTACATACATACAATTATAGCTGCAGTTTGCGTTTTAATTAGCTTTATGCTGAGAATTATGAAATAAAATGAGAAAAGCATGTCTCACTTTTACTTCTCTTTATACAAAAAAAAGACTGTAGAAAAATAAAAGATAACACCTCGAAACATATTCTTTTTAAACAGAATTGTTTAAAAACTGATAACATTTCTTTTGCTATTATTGCAAGTCAGCAAGAGCCACTTCAGAAGTTTACAAAATAATGGACTTAAAATTAATAGAGGACGTCTCTACATTTTTTTGTTAAAGAAAGTTGTATATTTGTTAAAGGATCTTTTCCTATTATACATGCATAATGACATTTCTTAGATAGAGGATATGAAGTCTCATTATTCCTACAGTAATTAAAATTGATCTAATCTCATTTCTAATACAAGGGAATTAAAATAAATTTCTTCAAAGTCCTATAAGCCATTTAGGTTTCAGTTTCTTTGGATTTTTTTTTCCTTTTGTTGTGGAACCAATCTTCAGCCTTTCTGTAGTTGTCTAACGTCACACACAGAAATATAGCATACCTGGATCATCTGACTTAGAAGGGATCTCAGGATGACTCTACTTCTACCTCCTGCTCAAAGCAAGTGATTTGTGATATCAGATCAGATTCCACAGGGTGTGATTCAATCAAGTCTCAAACTCCAAAGGATGGAGATTCCAGCATCTTTCTGAAGCATCTTGTTCCTGACTGTCTTCATGAGGAAAAATTCTCTTCCTATATACAGACAAGATGCCCATTGTTTAAAACTATGGTCACTATCTCTCATCCTCTTGCCATGTGCCACTGTGATGTGATGACGCCATCTTTCCTCCAGCAAGGTTTGTTATTGTTAGGTTTCCTAAAATTCTGTTCTCCAGGTTGTGCAAGCTCCAGCTCCCCACCAGCTTGGTAGCTGCTGAACATACTCCAGTTAATTAATATCTTTGCTCAGTAGAGGGTCACAAAACTGACAGCTAGGTGACCAATAAGGAGAGGGAAATAATCATTCCTCTGCACTTCCTGACCATCTTGGTACAGCCCTGGTTGCTCTTGGGCTTCTTTTCTTCCAAGGCACACTGCTAGCTCACACCCAACCTGCTATCAACCAACACCTCCTCAGACTCTTCTCAATAAAACTGCCCTCCAGCCTGTGTGGTCCCAGGTCCTGTCATTCCTGGGAGCTTCCTTCCCAGGAACAAGACTTAACATGTGTTCTTGTTGAATTTCATGAGGTTCCTGGCAGCTCCATGTAGTCCAGGTATCTCTGGTTTGCAGCTGTAACAGAAAAAGTATCAACTGTTCTGTGTCATTTGATGCCATCTGCAAACTTGATGAAAGTGAATGTTGTTATCTTCTCACCTGATGCTATTTAACAGTTGTTCAGAGGACAAAGCTTACTGTCAATAAGAATAGAAGTGATGATTGTATCTGATTATTGTTGTTGCATGTGCTTGTGTATGGGGAATTTATACTTTGATCAGCTAGGGGAATGTTATTCTCATTATTTTCTTGGAAAATGTTGCAGCAAAAATGGCTGTAGAAGACAGAAGAATATACTAAACATTAATCAGAGAACTATCTAATATCATTTCTTTGAAGAAAAAATGGGGGTTTTTTAATTGATGAATCAATATTTAGGTTAATGGGTCAAATGTTTAATCATTTATTTCAGCAGTTGAGTGGTACAAGTAACTGTGTTGCAATCAAGTCTATATCTCTACCTCTCTATCTTCATCTATTGATGGCTGAATATTTCTTTTATTCTTCATGTTTCTGGATTTTTGCATAAGTGCATGGTTTCTTGCATTTAGAATGGTAGAAAACATCTTTCTCACGGTCTGTGAAATGTTGTTTAATGGTCTTGTTTTGGGAAAAACAAGTTCTAGCAAGAACATCCTGTTTGGGATATGAAACTGGAGGAAAATAGCAAGATATGAGATAGACATAACAAGATAGAAGGGTAAAAACCCCCTGAAGAAGCTCCAAGGGGCAGATCTGGAGGGCAGGACAGGGGATGAATGATTTTGGGATTGGATATATCTGTTAGATATGATAATTGATTAGTCATGAAAGGGGTACTGATGTTGGGAGGGGGGCCCTCTGTGGATGGTGGACCTGTAAGCTTCCATTAAAGACCAACTCTTCACCTTAGTCCTGTTGGGAAAGTTTTTTTTCTCTTGTTGTAGGCATCACTACATATATCTATATCAGTGATATAGAGATCAGTGTGATGGGAGTGTTTAGAAGACTGGTAATACAGGCCAGACTTTGTTTTAAAGTGAAGCTTTACTAATTTCATTCATGAAAAACACACTTCATGATAATATTTAATTTTTATATCTTGTGAACCACTATCACCACAAATACAAAGCTGCCAGTATTCAAAAAAATTTAAAAAATATTAATTGAGGTGTGAGCTGTTGTTAACCTTCAGTTAGTATTGTCTGTAGTCCTTGATAAGTGGACATTGAAGGTCAAGGTGATCAGATTTGACAGCTCCTTTGCCAGAGTGATTGAAGCTGAAATGGACTTGACTTCTTCCTTCTCTATTTCATCTTGTTTGATATTCTTATTTTTCCTCCTCTTGAAAGGGGGTTTTCAGCTGTTCCTGATACTGCTTTTCTCAGTTTCAGTTCATTTGGAGGTGATGAATTAAGGTAATATTTTATGTCATACAAATGTCTGTTTATTTTTATTTAGTGAATAAGTTATTTATTAAATGAAAAGTATACATATTACTATAGCACACTCACACATTGTTATTTGGTCTGAGTATATAATTGCAGTCTGTAAAAGGGAAAGCACATACAAAAGGTGAGAAATATTTTTAACACTGTGGTATGACACAGATCACGGTGCTTTTTACTATGTATTCATGCCATTATAAAGCACCTTTTCTTTTTGGTAACATTTATGCTGGTTAAATTTAAAGAGCTGTATGACACTGACATATTCATCCAGAGATTAGATACAGGGGTTTTTTTAACTGCTCAAAAGTTAAAATGTCTCACTCTCACATTGCTGTATCTAGATGTAATATGGTGTCATTGAGTTAAACTTAAAACTGTCAGGATGGGTATAATAATCTGATTCGTTCTACCTTTTGTTTGTTTGTTTGTTTTCTACCAACTGGTATAATAATGCCGGAATCAAAGTAAATTTAAATGGTATAACTCCAAAAATTTTGAGGTAGACATATTATATTCAAAATAATTCACATTTTTTAGTAAGGTTTCAGAACCAAACACAAATTTCAAGTTCTGCAACAAACTTTTTTTCCCTTTATTGTCATGCTTAGAGATATTTTCTATACCATAAATTTAGGGAAGTGTGCTACAAAGCCAAACATTCTCATCTTTTCATATCTTCAAGGTAAATAAGTCACAACGAAAGAACTTAAAAATTCAAGCTCTTGTATTCAATAACTTAAAGCCTATTCAATCTTTCTCTAACTTCTTTTCATTTCTTCTTAACTTAAATTTTCGTCTATCACGTATCTTTACATCTGTAGATCAACTTTAATTTGAAATAGCGTAAAATTTTCTTGTTTCAAAGATAACTATTGTTTTATTGTAAGATTAAGAATTATATTTCTGTCAATATAGCTTTATATTATGTTTCACCATTTTATTATTCATCCTGGAATTGATACAAACTGAACTGTAGATAACTATGTCAAATGTCTATGAAAAGACATTTAGAACTTTCATTAAAAATATGAGGTTTGAAGGTCAAAATCAGGCTAATATATATCTTAAATGATGTTGGATGTTTTGTTCTGAAACTTTTTCAGGCATTAGGTACTCTGTAATTCCAGTTTAGGAGCTTTCCACCAGTGTCAGCATTCGAACATGGCTTGTTTTCAGGCATGTCCCTCTTTTTCGTGTCTCAGATGAGGGATTGGACATGACAACAACTCCATGTTTCTATTTAATTCCATATATATATATATATATATATATATATATATATTCTGTACATATATATGTATTTATGCAGAACACATCCTTGAAAACAACTTTTAGATGATTATGAGTGGAACAAAGTTTCATAATCTGCTTTTCCAAGACTGTACATAGGAACATAATTCTCTTAAAGTACTTTTCCAAACTATATAGTTAAAAAAAGGTATAAATGGAAGTATAGCATCAGGCTTTTATATACATTTTTAAGCATTTGAATGTACATTCCCTAATTTTTGAGGCACCCTAGCTATCTAAAAATAGTGTTGAAATTAGCATGAATTGGAGGGACAGAAAGGTGGAGAGAACCACAAATTTGATTCTAGATATTTAAAATTTTACTTCCTTACTACTGATATTTCTCTGCATAGTCCTAGTGATATAGTTGTAAAACAGAAGATAAAATGTTAGATCACCGAGGGAATACTCTTTCTTCTAAATATTTTCCATTATAAATCTGTATAATTTTTTCTGAATTCATAGGAACATTTGTCTAGTTCATAAAATGAGCCCTGTATTTGCTGACTGACTTCCCATATGAAATAATCTACAGTGACAAAGGTCAGTTTTTTAACATTATCCCAATACTGATTTTAAACAAGCTTTCAGAGCACAAATGTCTTGTTTATTAGCTAGTACTGTTAATTAGATGGAACCAGAAGTCTCTAAGCACCTAAAGATTGGTCATTCATAACTTTTCTCATTAGTGATTGTAAGGTGTTTCCTAACTCAGCTCATGAGGCTTTATCAGTATTAATCTACTATACCTTCTTTTCAGCTTGCAGTATATTGAGAAATTCTAATGTGTGTTAATTGACCTCTTGAGTATTGTAACTTCCAGGTAACCAGATTAATTCACCCAACATATCTACCAGAAGTCTTCCTTGCAGGGTGTTGGGGTTTTTTTTTAACTTTTTAATGACATGTAGGATTGTGGATATTATGATATTCAGTAAAAATGAATTTGCTGGAGTTATCTCAGATAATTCATGCAGAATGATGCCAACATCAACAACTGCAAAAAAAATTAAATAAGAATATGTTATAAAAAGAATTTTCTGCTGTATTCTTCCATAAATTGCCTGTTCAAGAATAGAACTTAACATCAGATGCAGAAAAGATTGCTTTCAGATTAAGTTTCTTGTACAGGATCCAAATGTTTAGTGATGGAACTAGATTCATATGAAAGCAACAGGCCCTATGACGCTGTATTTTGTGATGGGAGAAATCATTACAGAGTTAGTACCTTCTGAATACAACCTACAGTATAATGACTGAAATCACCTGTGAATTAAGCATCAGGAAACCAAAGGAATGCATATAATATCCTTGGCAGATGATTAAAGCATGAAATAGAAGCATGAAATAGAAGTCTTCTGTGCATATAAGTAAATGCATCTAATAAAAATCTGCACTTAAATTGCATTCATAGATAAGGAATAGTCCGTTAACTACAAATTGTGGTTAAAAGAATGCTATAACAAGCCCATATAACTTCTTGATCATTGCATTTCTTACAAAATAATTTTTGAATTTGTCATGGTTTGAGTGCCCAGGAAGTACCATGTTGAATCCCTTTTCATTGTTTCTTTTCTTCTCCCCTCTCCTTCCAGACCCTGTTTCCACTGAGCGCGGAGCTGCCTTCAGTCAGCGGTTGAGGCGCGTCCCTGCCCGGCAGCAGAGACCCTGCTCCTGCTCCCACTGCCTACTGACCCCAGTGTTGCAGGGGCCACGCCGTCCATGTAGGTTCCTGGCCATGTGTGTGCTGTGGAGACTGCCATGTCGATGATGCAACCAGTAGAAGGTAGATTGGATTGGCAGCTCAGAGCCGTTTGCTATTGAAGAGTCACAACGGCATGAGGCAGGACTTGGGTGGCTTTAAAGATTCATGTGGTTCCATGGCTCAGTCTCTCTGCTGCTCCTGGGGTCCAGAGGGAACTGGTTTTTCTGTGCCGGTGGGTGATCCAGGTGCCCTGCGTGGAAACCCTTTTCGCTTTCTCATCTTGACCAAGGACAGCCTCCTGCCGCAGCTCTTTGTCCTGGCATTTCCTGGATTCCTTTGCACCTCGGCTGCTCTCCCCGGCATCATCCTGACGAGCTTGTGATGGTGGCAGGATATCTGCACCTTGCTTTGTGGCAGAAATCCGTTTCACGGTGTCACAGTTTTCAGTAACTGTTTTGTGTGTGGGAGAGGGGGATACTTGTTTTTTTTTGGGGGGTGGCGGGTTCCAGGCTATTTTTATTTTTTTTTTCCCTGGGTTGCATGTTGGGAGGTGTGTGTTTGGGTTTAGGGGAGGTAGGAAGCTGGTTCTCTTTCATACATATATGCCATATTTCTTTTTTTGAAACCTAATAAATCTTGTTGCATTCCCATTAATGAGCTCTCGTCCAAATTGTGGTTAAATAACCCTTTTTCTGTCTCAGACTGAGACAGAATGTCACAATTTGATTAGAAACATTTCATATTGTAGGGGTACAGACGAAACCTTTATTAAAATTTTAAGATCTCCTTGAATCTAGAACCCAAAAATAGTATAAATACAGGTAGAAATGCTGAAGTATTTGGGAGTTTGTCTTATCCAACATAATTACACTACTTCTGGTTTTAATAACAGTAATGAAAAATAATGGATATTTTTTTCAACAATTCTGCTTCATTCTCTTGCAGAAAATTTGAGCCATATTCCAGTGTTTTAATTAAAAAAATACTTCTTAAAATTGTAATTAGAGATCAAATATTGATTTATCTTACTACACTGTACAAAGACTACATCAAAATTTGTTAAACTGACATGCACTAACAAGTTATTGCGTCACCTTATCAAATTTGGAAAATATCACAAAAGAGATTTGTACTACAAATGGGTACAGCATTAACAGTTACAGTGTTGCCTGTAGGGTGAGATAAGAAATGAGAAAAACACGCAGTTTGTAGAGGTGAAGGGAAAGCACAACTTTACTGGTGGTGTCCAACGATCCAAAGAGTTAAAACACAACAATCTCTCAATTTTTATAACCTTCAAAGTGCCCACCCATCACACTATCCAACTAAAACCCATCTTACAACTATGTCCCCTAAACAGCCAACAGGATGGTCCCTTGTTACCTATACTCCACCCCAGTCCAGCCCCTAGCAGGCCTGGAAGCCTAACTCTTTTTTGACTTGCTACCCTCCTTATCTCTACAGAAGAATGCAAACATGTGAAAGACAGGCTGTTCTTGGCCCTTAATTTTCCAGGTTATCCAGCTACCTAGCTGCAGTGAATTCCCCAAAATCTTAAGCATATCTGCTAAGGCATCAACAATGACAAATCATTTGTCATATTCAGAAACTCTTCCATACTAGCTAGAGACCTGTACATTTTTTCAAATTGATTAAAATTTGCCATTTGCAACATTAATAAAGTTTTTATGTAACAATAACATTCCTATTCACTCTTTTCCTCCAGGGTTATATTTGCCTAAAGGTAATATTAAATCAAATTGTACTTTCTTAGACAACCCATATTATTCTCTATTTCTATAAATCTTATGATACATTTTTTACTAGGATTTGTAGTTTTACACTGCAGTAATCATAGTTTCTATTCTCATTAGAATTTCATCACATAATTTAAAAATAGCAAAACCAAAATTAGTTGCTGAGCCCATACAAGCACATATCCCTTGATAATAAGATGTTATTGTTTGGAATGTTAAAAACTTTGGACTTACATTAAAATGAGAAGTCTATTCATCTATACAGAAATGCTACATAAAAAAAAAAAAAATCTGGGCTGAAATAACTGAGAATTGATTACAACTGAATTACGTTTTTTTTTCCATTTTTATTTCAATATTTTTATAAATGTTTGTAATAAAATCATTACTTTCTACTAATGACATAACTTTATTATGAAGTTTAAGATAGATAAACAGCTTTCTGAGAATGAAATATCTTTGCTATTGATAGATTTGTCTACTACCATGTCATTCCTTGTCATGGCGTCTTCTAACTTTCTTCAGCAGTATACTAAAACAGAAATATTGGAGGGCTCTGCTTGGACACAAAACAGCAGGAAAGGGAATATTTTTATTACATTTGTGGAAATTATTTTTAATTCTGTAACATACTACTGTATTGAAAGATTTTGCGGTTGCCATTGATTCTCTGGCATCCATCCTTCCAGTTTGTTATCACATACACCGTAGTTACCCTTCTTGGGACAGATCTGAACATAAACTTGTCCTTAAATCAATGGTACAACTTTTGTAGCCTGCTCAAAAGAATTAAAAAGTGGTGCAAACACAATCTGCTTATTTATTTATTTAGTTATTTTCTACCTGTTCTGTTTACTTCTCAGTAATGATAGATGGAAAGGTAACACCTTCCTGGAAGGAAGATAAAAAGTAGTAGACTTCTATGTCAATCAAGTTATTCAGAAGAGTCATACTTTCTTTCCTTCCTAGTCAGACATCTGTATGAACAAATGTTTTCTCTGGGAATTGTGGTTTAATTCCTGCTTCAGAACAGAATGATGTATCTTCAAAGTACATGAAACTTTTTCACATAGGATCCCTTTGATATAGGACTTCCCTATGAGACAACACACACTAAAAATATTTGTTTGTGTGTGTTTCTGCTTACTTTTTTCCCTTTTGCACAGTGACTTACTGATAACACTATTTCTTTTTTTGGTGCTTCATAGTAATGCATAGTCTATATAGTGCTAGGGGCTTAATTTATATATAGGATCACCAACATACCAATTTCTATTGTGGAAAACTATTAGTGCTTTCAATTTCATTAATTTTCTTCATTTAATTACAGGTAAGTTAAGTTAGTTTATAAGAAACAACAAATTAAAAAGAGAACACCAATATTCATAGTTATTTTCATACAAATATGGAACTTTAACATAGAAAAAAAGGGACCAAATATATAACTTGTTAAATTTGGTTTTCATACTCTATGCCTTCTGAATCAGTTTATATATTTTAAAATTGTCTGCACTGATATAAACATAATAAATGCAAGAAATTATCTTACATGATCTCAATAACCCTTCCTTTTCAACCTCAAGAAAGAATTCAGCTTGCCAGTAACTGTAGAACTATAAATTGCATTGTTATAACTTGTTTTAATGTAAAGTTAATTGCACAGCCATAAGTTTCTTTCTCTAGAATTTCTCAGGATGGATCAGTTTAAGTGAAACTTATTGTATCTCCAGTTTCCTTACTGTCTGTTTTGCAATTACTGCATATTGTTTTGCTACCCATAGCTTGAAAAAGTAAAATAAATTAAATAAATGCACAAATAAGGCTAATAATATTCTAATCTCAAATAGAAAATTTATGTACATAGATGTTACAGACTACAAAGTTGCAATATAAAATCAAATGGTTTCTCTAATGATGGTTTCTTACGTAAGGGCCATAGAATTCAGAAAAATGTTAGCAGAAGGCCATTTACTTCTCATTTAAACTACACATCTATGGCCCCTTTTTAAAAAGTTTCTAGCTTCTTCCTGAAAATCAGTAACGTTTATATACATGCCTTCAGAAATTAGTAACTTCTAAAGATTCAAATCTCAAAAATTTCATTGCATGGTACCTAGGAAATTTTCCCCTTTATATCTTAAATATATACACTTTCACTTTATGCTCACTTTTTTCCTACCCCTTAGTTCAAATACTTATCTTCCCCTTAAGATGAATGAATTCTATATTAAGCATATTCTTGTTACAGTATGTGTGGCTTCTTTTTATTTTCAAACTTCTAGATCTTGTTACTTACTATTCTTTGCGTCAAAGCTTATTCAGATAATCTTTTTCTTCATTCGTAAGTACTCTCGGTGTCATGTGGAATTATCCTTAGTCATGCAGTATAAAATAAAAACAAGTTGTCTCCTCTTAGATTTGCACTTACGTGTTAGAATAGAAAAAAGATTATGATTGCTAAAAAGGTTAAACGCTCTAATCTGATTCCTGCTGCAGTTTATTAGTTACTGTTTCTGCATCTTCATTCCAATCAGCTAAGAAGATTCTTCTTACTGAAAAATTAAATAATTTTGTTTACTTTAAAATGTACATCTTGATTGTCTTGAATCTATATTTTGTATATTTTTGTTCTTAATTTCCTCCCTGTACCATCCCATTCCCCAGTGCTATTGCCCCATTTTCTGACATAAAAAGTACTGTGCAGCTTTTGTTGCTGATTATTCCAATTCACTCCTTTATTGGTTCTTTCCTGATTCCTAATATGCTTCCTATTTGTGATCACTTCTCTATTTTTGTCTGTGGATTTTTTCTCCTAGATTTATTCCTCATTTCTTAACTTGGTGAAAATTTCAGAAGGTCCCTGTGCTTTTGTCTTACTGAAGGGTCTATTTTTTTTCAGCTAGAATATTATAAAATTTCTTAAGCAGTGCTTTTAATTTTGCATGTTTACCATTTGGAAAGAAAGCCTTACTTTCAACAGAACTATAACCATATTGGTTCTAAACTTATATCACTTTGCTGCACCTGTTCCCATGCATTTAGTTGATATTTGTTGTAATGGACTGGTTTTTACCATCCAAGTGTCTTGAAATTAAAAGAGTATTTCTCATATCTCTCTGACTCTATTTTGGGAAGCTGTAGCTAATTAAGCATAAATTCCACTGTTTGAATTTGGAGTGGAGTAATGAGCAGTGATGAGTGAGACTGGTGAACACAAGAGGTAAAGACACATAAAGTTGAAAAGCTCTATCACTGCTTCATTAGCATCCTGTATCTACAACACCAACTACACACTCATAATATGCAAAATATGCATACAATAGTGTTCCAAGCAGCACGTATCTTCAAAATAAAATAAAATGTTCATATTTCTCTGCAATACTGACTCACACTAATTTCTAGAATACAAGGAACTGTGACAACAGTATCTAGTTTTCAGTTTACTAAAATACCTTCTCTCTTACATAACAACCTTAACATTTTGTATTACATTGTAGATTGTTGGCTTGATATATCTTCCAGACTCCCTGTTTTTTCTCTACTCCTGGGTCAATTGAGTCAAAGCTCTTGTTTTCTTATACCATTATTATATACAGTAATTTTAACTTGGAGTAGTTAATCTGTTTCTGCCTCAGATTTACTCTTTTCTCTACCTTGCGTCTTCATTTTGTCCAAACAGTATTTTCTTGTCTTTTCCTAATCTGAAATCTAATCCTTAAACTCTCTTAAAGACTTGATGAAATGACTTTAAAAGCTGAAGTTTTAAGGTTAATACAACCTAGAAACCAGAGATCAGACACAACAATTTTATTTAAGCTATCTACTCAGATGCACTCGTAAAATATGGTCGACTAGATGACAAGAAAGGAAATCCCTGAGAAGAAAACAATCAGCTCATATTTTTATTTGTGCTTTATGTATTCTTCTTAAAGTCAAGGGTAATTGCTCTTAGATTTGTAGGACTCTACAGTACTATAAGATACAGAATAATTCTTTTGCCACACTCTACAAATGCCTTTTAAAATCAATAAAAACATAATGTAGTTATCTTCATGTTCAAGTAATCTATCAGTTAGTTGTCATAGAATAAACATCTGCTTCAATGTTCCTCTTTGTCACAAAACCCCACTTGTTATTATGCCAGTTGATTCCTGATGTGTGGTTTGAGTCCACATCATACCACTATTAGGAGTCATTTTGATGGCATAGCTCAACAGATGCACAGTATTTAAGGTTTGGTTTTGTTGTTATGTTTTTTCTTTTTACTGGTAGATATTTCACAAAGCAATGGAATAGAGTTTTCCAAGTTTCAGCAGCTGTGTCATGGATTTCTTACTATTAGAGTATTTTATACTTACAGAGCACTGTCTTCTGAGATCCTTGTATAACTAGACTATTATTTTTAAAAACAATTGCATTGTATCTCCTATTCTAAAAATACCTTTATAGCTGTTTCCTGGCATTTATACTATTGCAGTTGAGGAAATATTTATATTTTATTCTAAAGTATTCCTCACATATAAGCTTATATAAGCTTATATAAGCTTATAAGCTTCTGCTTTTCAGACTTTGTTTTACTGATCTTTACTACAACAATCTCTACATAAGTAAATTTCTTGCAGCCATTCTCTATTCACAGAATCATAGAATCATAGAATCAATTAGGTTGGAAAAAACTTCTGAGATCAAATGACCAAACACCATTGTGTCAACTAGACGGTGGCACTAAGCATGACATCCAGTCTTTTCTTAAAACACCTCCAGGGACAGTGACTCTGTCACCTACCTTGGCAGTGCCTTCCAATACCTAATCACCAATCTTTTGAAGAATATCTTCCTAATGTTCAATCTAAACTTCCCTTGGTGCAGCATAAGACTATATCCTCTCATCCTATTTGTGGTTGCCTGGGAGAAGAGGTTAACCCCCACCTGGCTGCAACCTCCTTTCAGGTAGTCGTAGAGTGTGATAAAGTCTCCCCTGAGCCTCCTCTTCTCCAGGCTAAACAATCCCAGATCCTTCAGCCACTCCTCTAGGGACTTGTGCTCCAGAGCCTTCACTTAATTGCCTTTCTTTAGACCCACTCCACCACCTCAATGCCCTCCCTGATTCGAGGGGCCCAGAACTCTGCATACTACTTGATGTGTGGCTTCACCCATTTTGGGGAAGATTCACTTCCCTAGTCCTTCTGGCCACACTATTTCTGATACAAGTCAGGATGCCACTGGCATTCTTGGCCACCTGGGCACACTGCTGACTCAAGTTCAGCCAGCTGTCGACCAGCCCCTCCAGATNTTGTATCTCCTATTCTAAAAATACCTTTATAGCTGTTTCCTGGCATTTATACTATTGCAGTTGAGGAAATATTTATATTTTATTCTAAAGTATTCCTCACATATAAGCTTATATAAGCTTATATAAGCTTATAAGCTTCTGCTTTTCAGACTTTGTTTTACTGATCTTTACTACAACAATCTCTACATAAGTAAATTTCTTGCAGCCATTCTCTATTCACAGAATCATAGAATCATAGAATCAATTAGGTTGGAAAAAACTTCTGAGATCAAATGACCAAACACCATTGTGTCAACTAGACGGTGGCACTAAGCATGACATCCAGTCTTTTCTTAAAACACCTCCAGGGACAGTGACTCTGTCACCTACCTTGGCAGTGCCTTCCAATACCTAATCACCAATCTTTTGAAGAATATCTTCCTAATGTTCAATCTAAACTTCCCTTGGTGCAGCATAAGACTATATCCTCTCATCCTATTTGTGGTTGCCTGGGAGAAGAGGTTAACCCCCACCTGGCTGCAACCTCCTTTCAGGTAGTCGTAGAGTGTGATAAAGTCTCCCCTGAGCCTCCTCTTCTCCAGGCTAAACAATCCCAGATCCTTCAGCCACTCCTCTAGGGACTTGTGCTCCAGAGCCTTCACTTAATTGCCTTTCTTTAGACCCACTCCACCACCTCAATGCCCTCCCTGATTCGAGGGGCCCAGAACTCTGCATACTACTTGATGTGTGGCTTCACCCATTTTGGGGAAGATTCACTTCCCTAGTCCTTCTGGCCACACTATTTCTGATACAAGTCAGGATGCCACTGGCATTCTTGGCCACCTGGGCACACTGCTGACTCAAGTTCAGCCAGCTGTCGACCAGCCCCTCCAGATCGTTTTCCACTGGGTGACTTTCCAGCCACTCTGCCCCCAGCCTGTATTCACTCATGATATTAAAACCTGTATTCATTCTAATATTAAAGACACAAAAAATCAGATTCCTTAATATATTTTATCTATTTTATTTCTTGTAAGAAAATGTGTGCTTAGTTACAAGAAAATATAGCAACACTGCACATGTAAAAAACTATTCTTGGAAAAAAAAAAACAACTTTATTATATTTCATATCACTATACCTGTGCAATATATGTATGAACTTCAGTCTGTTGAAAGTAATAAGAATGTCAACACATAGACATCATTGATGTGCTCATAGAAATATGCACCTAATGCATAAAATCTTGTTTTCTGCTGTTAAAATGGTTTCAGAAGTCTTATGTTGAAACCCATAGAGATATTAAAAACTACCTTTGTTTGTTCTCTTTGGGATCCCTCTTACTTCAGATTCATGGCATCTCACAAAAAATGTCAACAGATTTCGAAAGGGGGACACACTAATACTCCAATATCAAACTGTTTCACTGTTAGAGCAGAAGAATTTTCAAAATATATTGACTGTGATGGAATTTGAGCTACAGTTCCAGACACAGTTTCCTTAGATCAACTAGATTATGCCACTCATACAATTACAGTCAACAGGCTTTTCATAGGCAACGTGTCACCGCATATTTCAGGATTCTGGGCATTCTGTTACAGGTATCCTAGGATTGAATTACCTTACATATTTGAAACCAACTGTATTTGCAAAAATTTGGATGTGTGATGTTTTATTGCTGACTGAGTCAAGAACATATCAGTTTTGAATCTTTACAACTGACACAATAGAAACAAATTGTTCCATTGTTTAAAAGATATACACAGGGTTAATGATAAGTATGAGAATGTTAAATGAGATGAAGGTCCCTACATTACTATTAGTGATCTCTCCTAATAGAAAAAAATATTTCATTATGTGCATCTTTGCCCTTGAAATTAAATTTATTCTGATAGTATGTGGAAAGCTGTAAGTAGTCATTTTAGCTGCTGCATTGAATTTATTGTGCAGGTTAATGAATATCTTCTGGTTTGGTCCAGATTTTTGGCTTCTCATAATGTAAAGAAAGGAATATATATAATAATATATAATTGCAATGTAAAATTGCAATTTTTTACATTGTTACCCTGAAAAATCATGAGGGAGACTGTGTCACACAATGTCTGGTGCTTTATTCAGAACCACTCACTCCAGAGGAAATCTTAAAATACCTACAGATTTTCTGAGTATTATAATTTTTCATATCAGGGTGAAGTGATCTTATCAAAAGGACTGTGGACATGGAGATGTATGCATGTACATATTCACATAAGCAAAATGTCTCTAGAGATTGATAAATTTTATACTGAGTTTACTTCTGGAAGAAATGTTTAGGTTTTGTAGGCTGCTCTAAACACTGTTACTCGTTTTTGTGGTGGAAACATTTCCCAAAGGATGAGTAATATCAAGTATGGAATTGTTGCAGAATCTAACAGACTAACTTTATAGGTCATTCTGCTTTTAGAATCATCAGATTTTATAATTCAGGGATCAGTTCTAAAATAAAGGAACTGCGGTCTTATGATTTCAGTTGTAATATCACTTCCATATAAAGGTACATTACCGGATTTTAAAAAGTCAGTGTACTCAGATGCAAATTGCTCATATACCTGGAAGTGAATGTTTTTTGTTGCTCAAAGGATCTCATTTTCTTCTGCTTATGAAGTGAGAACCTGAAAACAAGATCAATTAGGTTTTGTTTAATTCATTTTTGATCGTTTTCCCTTTTGTGTTATGAATTCATTGGTCAGCATTTTCTGATGTTGGATACTACTGAAAAAGTATAACTGGGTTAAAAGGTGGTGGGGTTTTTTATAGCTTTCCAGAATAGGAATTTTTATGTATAATGTTAATGTTTTATTCTCTGTTTTGTCAGTTTGCGGACAATTTTCATTATCTCCAGGGATACCCCATAGCAACTTATTATATCATGTGTACATCCTGAAATAATTGGTATGCATATGGTTTATTTGTTTTTGCAAATCCAAAAGTGCTATCAGACACTAGCAATACTTTTAGACACGGAAAGGTTTGCCAATCTTTTTACCTCACCTTACACCTAATTCATTTTAACATCAATATTCCAAATAAGATTTTATGCTTAGCTGCATTATTTAAATTGAATAGCAAATC
>VYZS01083592.1:30169-43236 GCA_013400695.1 Neodrepanis coruscans | reverse complement strand
AAAAAAAAAACAGAAAAAAACCCAACATATGAAACACCACAATCACATTTAACATTAATATTTCCATATGACAGACTAGATTTCCCTTTGGTTATATCACAATAATGTATTCCACTGAGAATACTGAAATTATGCTTGGCCAAACCATGGGGACTTTCAGGCCTGGAAATCCACTGAAACACATGAGATGACTAACGTGCACCACCACAGCTACCAAATGCTTGGGGCATGCCACCTGTATAACACCAAGAGAGGGGAAAAAAGGCCCCCCACTCCATCTCAGTAAAACTTTCTGATATAAGTGACCACTGGTCTATTTGGTGAAATCATCTGCAAGGACTGATCACCGATGGTGGACAGCCTGCTGCCCTGTCCTTGCCAAAAACTGATTTAAAGCTACATGAACTTTAGCGACTCCTATTTCACCATCAGATTTGAAGACTTTCAGACATGGGAAACCCAGACGTTCCTTTAAAAGCTGATTCACAGATTGCTAAAAATTAAAGCAAAATCTCTCATTCTGATGCTTCTCCTAGCCTTTGAATAATTTTTCCACTATCTTCTCCAGTCTTTCAACTTCCTTTTAAAAATACTGACATTTGGCATGAAAAAACAAAATCATACAGGGGTAGGAGGCAACCAGGTCCCTTTGGAAGGTGCTCTCCCATACATGCCACACTAGTCCTTCACGTCACATCAACCCACTGTGGACTTGGTTTAAAGTGTCTGACCTAAATATATGAAAACTTTCCAAATCACTATTTCACGATGTGCAAATTATATCTGTGGTACTGCATTTTTCTTGCCAGCTACCTAAGCCTGCCTCTGGTGGTACTGAAAACCAGTTTGTTTGACCTCAACTCACCACCAGATTTAGCTTGTTCTGAGAAAACACGTGGCATTGTTTTTAATCACATTATTGTCTATTTACGTCACACAGAAGTTTTAGTAGCAACACTGACACATTTATTTTCACATCACTGAGGTATATTTGATATCACATCGCTGGTTGCTGTGGTATTTTATGAGCAACCTTAAACTAATGACAATAGTATCCTACTGTAATCAGCTGGGGGGGGGGAATTCATAATAAATCAAATAGTTTTTAATGCATTCACAAAACTAACCCACCACATTATTGCCACTTCTTTTTTTAACAACCCTCATTTACGAACAGATGATGCATAAAGACTATACTGTGCATATTGTTCTCCCCTAGTAACTCATTTTCGTCAGTCGCTTTGGGGCTTACTGGTAATTTCTTCAGTCTTTTTAACCTCCTCAAAGATTTCATACTGTCATTTTACTTGCATTTTGAGACACTTCAGTAAGCCCTAGGATGACTCAGCTGAAGACAGCTGATGTAACATTCCTAATGAGAGAGTGCATCAAGAATTAGTTTGTACGAACTCAGGACGAAATCAGAGGAGGTTGATTAGGTCTCAGATGGATGCTTGCAATTTTTTTCAACCATGAAAATGATAATATAAAGCATTCTGACATTTTCGCTTGACAACCATGGCCTGCAGTGTCTACTTGGGATACACACATTACATAAATTATTAAGAATCAAGCAACAAGAATTACATCCTGTTCTAATCATTGTGCAGTAATGTCAAAAGAATCAGGGTATTGTTCAAAGACATACTGTGAAAATTTTACCAAAACTGTATTTAACAGTTTTTGTTTGTAATTACGTTAATGCTTATAGTGAAAACTGCAGTATGCTGAATCTTCTCCTTTCTTCTAATTCTTCTTTGATGCTGGATTTGCCAAAGGCTTATCAAATGAGTACAGGCCAGAGGGACGGGTGAAAAACGTTCAGATAACATTCCACTTCCCAACAGCAGGGATGTCACATGGGCTACATCCCATCTGCCCCCAAAATAAATAGCCTTCACCAGCATGGGGGGCAGCAATTATATGATAAAGTCAATAAGTAGAAAAAATGAGAACTTTAAAGACATAACTGCCCAATCCAGCCCAGCTAACACCACGTAAGTTACTGCTGATTCAGTGTAGTAGTGGCACACTACCTTAGCGACTCTGAACAGACAAACCAAAGTCCACTGCAACACTGATAATCTTCCAGCAAACTTGCACTCTTTACTATTTATTCTCATTCAGAAGAAGCAGCTGAGGTCTAATTTTTATCAGAAACATAATAAAAGTTTTAATTCTGTTCAAAAAATAAATACTTGAGTACAACATACACAGTACAAACAGCTTGATCCACTACCAGCGAACCCGCGGGGCAGTGACGGGCGCTGCCCGCCCCGTCGCCGGGGCTGTGCCAGGGGCGGCGGGCACATGACGGCAGCCTACCTGTGCTCAAATTGTCATTGATCTTCAGCGGCACCCTTAAGATGTAGACGAGGAAGAGCATGATGAAGAACCACAGCGTCCAGAGATAAGTCCAGGACCAGACGATGCAAGACTTGAGCTGTTCCAAAAAGCCCGTCCCAGCTTCAGCCATGTTTTTTGGAGAGAAAAGAGAGAGAAAGAAAAAAAAAAGGAAAAAAAAAAAAAAAAAAAAAAGAGGGGGGGGGGGGGGGGCGGGGGGGGGGGGGGGGGGGTGTGTGTGTGAATCCAACCCAAACGCTGCTCTCTGCTGCCACAAGTTCTCAGCGTGTGTTTGCGGGATGGCTCACGCCTCTCTCCCTCCCCGGGCCGCCTCTCCCCCTCCCGCCGGCGCTGCGGGTCCCCGCGGGGCGCTGAGGGCTCTTCCCGCCGGCGCTGGGCGAGGGCTGGCCCGCGGAAATGGACTCCTGCGAGCTCCCCTCCGGCCGAGCGGGTGGCGACGTGTCTGCGGTGGCAGCGCCGGACCTGCCCCCAGCCGGGCTCGGCCGCGCCCCGCGCTCGGCACCCCGGCCCTGCCGCATGATGAAACGCGGGGAAACAGCCAGAGGCCGAGGGGGAGAGCCCGGGGGAAAGATAACGGGGCGGGGGGGGAACACAAAAAAAGGCCGTGCAGCTTCTTTTTCCAAATCTTTACGATCTTGAGAATTGCGGGCGGTGTTTTCACCGTGCAACAGGACTTTTAAGCCTAAAAAAGGCTCACGTAGGATGTTTTTTTGCAGTTTCCTGAGCGTCTTAGTCGGTAATGTAACAGGCACAGCAATACGGTTCTGAGGACGTGCTGGTGCGTACAGTGCCCAGCAGTCCTCCCCTCCTTGGGGGATAACTGTATGGCAAAAGAATGGGTTGGAAGGGACCTTAAAAATAATCTAGTTCTAAAGCCCTCTGTCAAAGCCAGGGATGTCACCCACTAGATCTGTATCTCATTAAAATAGTGTCAGTAGAGCAGGAACTTCAAGTCATAAAATTGTACTTTTGAGAAATACATTTTGCTTCTTCCATGAATGAGGTATTTATTCATGAAACAAGATCTGACAGAAGAATGTGAC
Organism: Neodrepanis coruscans; assembly: GCA_013400695.1. Taxonomy (NCBI): domain Eukaryota; kingdom Metazoa; phylum Chordata; class Aves; order Passeriformes; family Philepittidae; genus Neodrepanis; species Neodrepanis coruscans. Next base: position 39,829 of record VYZS01083592.1, on the reverse strand, counting down.
AAAAATTCAGAGGTTGGCTAACACAGCTGATCCCTGCCTTTTAATTTTTTTTTTTTTTGATGTTACACAGGTTACAAACATTTATGTTTCCACAGTCTGCATCCACTGGGATAACACTCTCCAGCATCTTAAGAAACAGGTGCTATTTATTTAGTATTACCAAAAGAACAAAAAATCCTGGAGAATTTCTCCAGCTGGTGGTAGCCGTTCTGTCCTGAGCTTTTCTAGTCTGCCAATGAAAAAGTCATCATGGAAAAAAAAAATAGTAGTGTTTCTAGAATGTTTACAATACCCAAAGGCATTAAACCAAAATAAATCTGTAGTTGTACAAATTGGTATCTTCTCATTGTAGCAAAGACATGAAATTTTTTCTTCCAGACTGCTGTGGAACTTGAAGCTGCATGCGGAATACTGGCTATGTCCTGTGCATTTGATGGTGACAGGATCTTCTGATAAAGGGACCACAGTCTCTCTATCAGAATATTGGTGCAGTACTGGCAGAAGTTTTTTCAGCTAAGAAATCACAAAACTTTTAAAAATAGTTTTAAAATTTAAAATAGTTTTTTTAAAAAGTAATTTATAGTTTAATTAGATACCAAAGAAAACTACATTTCAAATATTTCAGTTCCCCTTCGAGTTATAAAGTGAAGAAATACTTAAAACATTGTCACATGTGGAAAAATCCCTACATTATTCAATCATGTAATTATTTATAAATCAAAATATTCCTCTCATGTTCTCTTCTGTATTAGTAAAAAGACCAAAGCACTAGGCAATTTTTCACTTTTATAAATTTTTCTTTACATATTGTAATTTTCAGAATATTACTGCTTATATTAAAAAATCATGAGCAATTCCTTTTATGTATGAAAGAGGTAGTTAGTGGAGCTGTTTAAAGGTTAATTAATATAAACAAACTTTTCATTCTGTTTTCTTTTATTGAAAGATAGGAGTGGATTGTGTTGGTACATCCAGCTCTGCTTTCTTTATATCTCTTGTGTTACTACAGGATCAAAACACTAGCCCACTAAAAGCACAGTTATTAATTTTATGTCTTTCTTCCTCTAAGCATCATTTTTTGTTCTTCCCCTGAAATTATAGCAGTTATTAATACTTTGCAGTAATGTTATGAATTTCACTTCTGGATTTCCAGTGTTTTTACAGTGAGCATAAAGTATCTAAAAAACAAGCTGCTAACAGAGTCCAGTTTTTCAGGCTCCCAGTATGGCAGTCCCAATAGATTTCTCACTGGGTGCTACACACAAAATAAAAAAAAAATCTACACAAATCCAAAGCAAAATAATGACCAAAAAACCCACAAAACACCCCAAACAAAACCCCTCAAAAACTCAAGAAATAAAAAGTGTGTGTCCATGTGTCCAAACCCAGATGTTTGTGTGAGGTGAAGAGCAATTACGTGCTAGGATATCTTGACTCATTACTAGCTTTGTCCACTCATATGACAAATAACATTTCTGTTGTTCCTATTAAAGAAGCACCTAAGCTGACACTCAAGGCAAGTTCACAGTTCAGGCTCTATTTAACACAAATTATCTCTCCTCTCTCAGTTCTGTTCAAAAGAAATGCCAAGCATTAACCCAAAGCCTTGAAACATGCATTTCACAAGTCAGAAGCAAACTGTTCAGCACTATGAAGAGACACAATCTCATTGAGTGTCATCTGGCTCCAGGCAGTCATTTGCTAAGTCAGGATATAACAGAATACAGCTGAAGTGACCACTGGACAAAAATAATTTTGAAAATAGTCTTCTACCTTTTTGTTAAAATTTTCCACTCAATTATCTCACTTGTTTAGAGTTTTCTCACACAAGCCCTCAGCTCCTACCTCAAAATAATACCTGTATGAACACTAATTTGTTTGACATAAACCAAGTTCAGTGTTCTGAGTTTCTCATATGACTGTTGATGACTTTCGTAAATGAAATCAGGAAGCACAAGTGATGACAGTTACTAAACATGAGGTACAGTGAAGTTATTCTTTCTTTCCAGATGAAAGACATTATCTTGAACTTGGGTCCTGGCAAGTAAGAAAGAATAGATGGGACCACTATGCAGCAAAAGTCTAGTTTGAAAATTTTGCCCACACAATCTTTGTATGGGTCAAAAGCCAAAGTTACTGGGGATTTTAATGTTTGAAGTGTTTTGGTTTTGGGTTTTTTTTTTTTTTAAATCTTAAAATATCTTCTGATAATTCCAGAAATGAGAATGAGACTTTTTCTAAGCCCACAATGTACAAACCCCCTTGCAACCTGGCTATAAAATAAGATTGCGTTAGGGTCTTGGAAACCAGAAGATGGCCAGGTACATTAGTTGAGGTCATTCAGCAAGGGCACGAACAAGACTTACATGAGCTCCACATATATGTGAGCACTGGGAAACGTCAGCTTGCTTCAAAGGAACCAGACATTCCCCTGACCTTCAGCTGATGCCTCATTATCAAATGAATCCTGTTAAAGCCCAACACCTTTTAATATTAAACAACAATATACATATGCATATGCATGCCTACCCACACATGTATCTACATACATGTAAATACATATGCATGTAGTGCACTAATTAAACATACGAGCTGCATATTAAACAATACCAGGGTTGAACTGGAGATGGCAGTCTAAACTGGAATCAGTGATGGTGACAGGCAGCATGCCAATGCGAGTGAAAGCATCGGAGGAGAGTTTGTAGCACCCTGTACCCAGCACTTTTCAGACGTATCAAAGTTTGCATAAAATGGTTTAATCACATACCAAAAATCTGTTTTCAAATAAAGTACACACAATTCTTAGTCACAATCCAGAGAACTGAAAATATGCTAAGAAGCACCAAAATAAAAATTCATGCTTAATTTACAATTTAATCAATGTATTTTCATTAAAACAAAGGTATTTCTCTGTTAATTGTTGGTGTCAATGTTGTATCTTGCACTGAGGTGGAATACTCACATTCACCTGAAATCATTTCAAGAAGAAATTTCATAGAATTATATCATAGAATGGTTTGGGTTGGAAGGGACCTTAAACATAATGTAGTTCCAACTCTCCTGTCATGAGTAGACACCTTTCACTAGACAAGGTTGCTCAAAGCCAAACCCAACCTGGCTTGAGCAGTGCAACTTGTTCCTGTGCCTCATTGCCCTCACAGTAAAGAATTTCTTCCTGACATCTAATCTAATCTTTAATTTCATTGATTTCACAGTAGGTCTTTTTTCCTTTTTAAATGGAAGATGATGGCTCCCTTAGTAATGAACTGGGACAAGATCCATACTCATTACTGACTTTAAAAGATTCTTTTGCACCTAGAGAATCAGTCATGCAGAAGCCTTTGCTGGGCATCAAAGTCTTGATACAGGAGCATAAGCATATGGCATTTACTTTCTTACCAATATCTCTCAGATCTAACCTTTTGCAATTGAGTTGGCATCTGGCACCTGTGACAGCTGAAGGACTCTTCAAACTCAGTACATGCCTACAGGAACTTTAAACAATGTCTTGAATGACACATACTCTTCTAATACCCTAGAAGTAGTTCTGGCTAGCTTGGTGGAGGATACTACCTGTCTCTACACACTGAGTCAAACCAAAAATGCTTGCATGGATGTTACACCAGCTGCCATCCAATTTTTACCAGTGCATGCAAGACAGGTGAGATGCGCTCCACTGCTTGTCAGCTCTGATTATTGATGCCTTTTTCATAGAAAAAAGGTAGGGGAAAAAAGCTTATTATGTACTTCCTAGCACAAGACAGGGTGATGCATTTTATCTCCTCACTTTTGACTGACATCAGTACCTCCAAACAAACTGCCTATTGTTGGCACAAATATTCCAAATAACAAAGATACAACTCATCAGCCTGGACAAGTTCACATCAGTCCTTCATGCCAGAGTGCTCTTAGCTCAGAATCCATTTGCTGCTTGGTCCACATCATTAGGACACAGACGGTCTCATTTTTGTACGTTCCCAGTGCCTGCTTTGTCAGTAGAGAAAGGTAACATCAGTGGCAGTGGCAGGTTGATTCTTTTTACCTCCTTAATTTAGCATGGGTTTTAAAATTGGAACAGAAGTCTCTTAATTGCCGATGTAGACAACACTAGAGAATATTATAGCAATGAAGGTCAGATCCTAGCAAAAGGAAATCCAAGTACTAGGTTAATACCATGATAGCCTGCAATATCACCAGGACTGAAATGAATAATATACAAAGAAAAACAAGCTACTCAAAATTAACAGAAACCAAAAAGTAGGATGTAAAGAAATGACTTAAAGTATTGGATTTCATGTAGAAATTAGAATTGCTGGATTCAGTCTTTAATCCAAAAGCTTCAGAGTTTGGAGACACTCTTCAAATACCTAAAATGTGTTGCAAAGAGAATGGGAACAGGCCTTTCTGTATGCCCACAGTCAAAAGAGGTCCAGATCCAGCATGGCAGATTTACCTTTTCCTACTATCAACCTTAACAGTAATAATACCAAAGACTTACAAGAACTTGGAGAGGTAGGATAGTCTTTAACAATTTATTTCAGAGCAGACAAGTTTGTCCAACATACAGTCAAGATGCAGCTGATTGTGCCACATCACAGAATAGAAAACAAGATGAGCATTTGCATTACATTAAAGGATTTAAAGATTTCTAATATGACTATTGTTCAGAAACCTTCCAATTGAATCTTGAACTTTGGCATCTTTAACCAAAACTTTTTGTCTAATTGTGTTTTTGCTACCTACTGTTCCTGTTATTACAATGAAATGAAAGACTTGCAAAGCTTACCAGTTTTATATCATCTGAAAGCTAATATGACAATCAAGTGTCATGTGAAAGGAAAGAACTAAGCAGATTTTTTTCTTCCTGCTACTTAAAACTGCTAAAAACTCCTGAAAGCTCGGATTTCTACTATAGTTGTATGTGCAGATACTAACCTTAAGTGTCACAGCAGAGCTGAAAATGCATTTAAAAAAACAAATCAGCTCTTATTTTGAATATTGTTTCTTAATTAATTTGCTCCTTTTCCAAGTCTCTTTCACTGATTTCCAAATTATGTGGAAGTTATTACCGCATGGTTAGACCACCAGACAGGAAAAAGAGGTGTCACGTTACTGTACAAACAGCAGGTTATTTACAGAAGGGCCACCGAGACATTTGGGGCAGCAGCCTCAGGAGTTTTGTCTGGGTTAAGACAGACTGTGCCAGGACAAGGAGAACAGCTTGAGCAACACTTGAGGCACACTGCTGCCATTTGCAAGGCTCCGGTTCAAGGGTAGCACATGTGCCCACACAGGCGGGCAGCACAGCCTGTGGCTCACAGGCACTGTGTACTGAACACGTCAGTCAGTACTGCGCCAGCCTCCATCAGTCCTGCGCTCCTGGAGTGCAACTTTTATTCCTCAGAGCTGCAGCATCAGGCTCCCTGTTGCCAGGCGGAACGGGAGGCTTGGTTTAGTGGAAAGGCCTTTCTTCCGTAAAAAAAGTCATAATTGATCACAATCTTGTACCTCTTACCATCTTACTGACATGTCTTATGTTACAACTGGATGTGCTGCCTTACCTGCGAAAAGGCAGCATGACAGTATCCCAAATCCCAGGGCAAATCTTTAAGCCCCTTGCTGCACAATTGCCCCTTCTGGCACCTTGCCAGCACAGCAAGTGTTTGAGTATTTCTGCGTTTGGGCCTAAATTTCGCCTCTGCAACAGATGCCGAATCTGTGGCAATACATACCATCACCCAGTACCCAAAAAAACCAGCACACTGGGCAGGGAGGCTTCTCAAGCAGCACAAGGAAAATACTTCACATCCATTGCAGACAAAGAAAATGAAAGTTAAGTATTTTTCCTGCAGCACTCAAGAGCTCGAGCTGTGATTTTTCAGTTATGTTCATAAACACTTCATTGCAATAGAGCAGATAGCCTCATTTTCTTTTAGCCAGTTATAAGAACATTTGCTCCAGGGAGGCTAAGTCCCTTCTTTGCCTCAGGGGACTAAAACTCTCTTATGTTTGAGGAAAGTGGCACTGGAATTGGCAAGGCCTCGGGGGGCATTTTTACTTGCTAGAGAAGAGATTGTGAGCATTTCTTCTAACTCCTCCTCACAATACTGCTTGTCTTGCATTCACAGTGGTGTGGCAAAGCTGCAGCTCAGCCTTCTGTATTATCATTCTTAAGTAATTTCTGAAATAATCTTGAAGAGTAACTCAAACCAAGTTGCACACTGGGAAGCTACTTATTAAAGGAAGTACTCTCAAGTCTTTCACTGATCCCTAAAGCAGTTGTACTCATAAGTATATACTTGATGTTGAAAATTAACACATTTAAGTAGAAACCTGAAATCAGGATTTACAAGTCATTATGGACATGTGATGTTGTCCCCCCAAACCAACCAACTGCTGCTTTAGTAGGTGTATTTATAACCCTGTAAGCTGGAAGTTGTTTCTGATGTGACATTATTTCAAACTACAGCTTGTCAGGCAGAAGTCCTTACATGCTCTTGCTTATTTAAGGGGAATGAATGTGACAGATTCGCCCCTGCACATGAGTGATTTGCAAGGAAAAAATGCACAGAAAGTCTAAATGTGTTTACAGAATATATCCTTTAAGGCAATGATTACCACTCTTATCCTTCCTTCTGATGGCTAACATCATGCTGAGCAATACCCATTACAGGTAAGACAATCACAGTAGCAGAGGAAAATGTTGCTAATAAGAGACGCTACCAAGTATTAAACACCTATTTTTTACAGAAGGAATAAAGTGCATGTTCCCAGTTGCTTTCTTTTAGCTGTGAAAGAAAAATTGACTTGTTTTTGGTTAAAATCGGATGTAAATTTTCCCCTTTAAAAAAAGTTCAGAGTTGACACTGTCACACAAAAATTGACACTTCAAGGTTATGAACAAACTAAGTTTAATCTAAACTTAGTTTACAGTTGCATCAGATGAAGAACAGTTTCAGTCTTTCCAGTCAACAAATGCAGCAGAAGCTATGTCTGGGTCAGCAAGTAATTCAATATGAGTAAATCCAGAGAATAAAACAGTTGATGGAAACTTCTCTACCTACAGTACATACAGTCTGGAAATTTGAAGGCCAGGTTTAGGCTGATGTTCCAGACATCTTCAACGCATAGGTTGTTTCAAGCTGCCCGAAAGAAAACACTGCTATGGCCATTCAGAATTGGAAGGCATCTGGTCCACACTCAGAACCCAGGTCCCAGTTCCAAGTTCTCCAAAAGGAAATGAACTCAAGGGCACCAAACAGCTTTGGCAGCCAAATCTGTCTGTGGCAAGTGGGGATAAGAAAAGGATTTGCTCCCGAACTACACAAACTACATTGCTGCCATTAAGTGCAGCTGGAGCAACTCCCTGAAGAGAACACGTTTCTAAGGATGTTCGGTCTCACACAATACTTTTAACCCTGGGCTGAATGACCATTTACTAATGAACAGTGTTGCAGTGTTCCCAATGGAACCAGATAGCAGAATTGTTATCAGCATGTAGAGCATAAGAAGTAGTAATGATGTAATCAAAATTAGAAGGATTTTAAAGTTTCGTTCTACCCACAGTATAAATTTTAAGACAGACATACAAAAAGGGGCTGCTCAGGAGAACCCAAAAGCAGAATGGCCACTCCTGTTGTAAATGTTTATAAAGAACAAATTGCTTACTTGCAGAAGTTAAAAATTCCTTCAGGTAAAGGGTCACTAAGATGCATAAGATGCAATACACTTCAAAAATGCAAGCATTTCACAAGTCCATTTTACAAGCCGTAATTTCTTACATCAACATTTAACAATACAAAGCTTGTCTTTATATTTAAAAATAGAATATAAACAAATAGTAATTCACATTAAGACAATTGCCACTGCAAAACTTCTCAAAGTGCTTTACCTACACAAAATACCCTAAAGATTACCAAGCAAGCTATAAAGTTCTCCAATTTAAAAGGCGTAGGAATAGAAACAAAAAAATGCAAGTGACATCCAAAATGTTGATAGAAATAAAGAACTTCAAATGTGCCATGTGCTTCAGTTGAGTAAGGTCAACTTCATCTGGGGAGTCACTACCCCTAAGTATGATACAACATCATTTTTAAAAAGTAACAGAATAGTTGATTTACTTACAAATGGCTTTATTGAAGCTATAACTTAATAAATTTGAGATTCAAGGTGTAAAGTTATCTCAGAGACTAAAAATTATTACAAGAAAAAACTTAAGTAATACAGATCTACTTATGTCATCCAACTGTTAAAATGGAACCTGAAGGATGCTATTCTTTCAAGATAAGGAATTAAGACTATCACACGACTGAATAAAAGGGAAATACAGTAATAGGGTACTTCACAGTAAAATACCTCTTTAATAGGAATATATTTAAAAGTAGCATTTTATTTCAGGTAAGAAAAATAGCATTCTGACTTTCTGTCAGTGCTGATTCTGGTCAAATGCGACATTCTAAACAGCTAGAAAAGTTATTTTTGTCATTGTTGCCCCTCAACAGTTCTCCTAACTGTCCATTCACTGCTGGTTTCTAGCTTGTTCTTATATATATTGGAAGAAATTCTTCAAATAAGTTTTGTATTTAGAGCTAGGTTAAGAGATCAGACTGACTTGACAGTGACTCAGCATTTATTACTGGTTCACATACAGCTTTTTATAAGCTGATTTTAAAAGAACACAGTTCAGTAGTTGATCTATGAAGACAACAGAGGGCAACTCTCCTGGAAGACTGGTAGAACAAATCCCATTCTACTATACAGTTTAGTATTGTAAAGTAGTAGCAGAACTTCTATATCCCTGTATAAAAGAGCACTAAAGAAGAGAATATTGGAGTATTGCTATTACAATTCAAGCAGCAAACTACTTTGTGTGTACATTTTCATACTCAGTGTATGAAAGACTCTTTCTCTTGCTATGCTATAACTTAACAGTTTAAGGTTATTAATTAGATCATGCTGTAAACAGAGACACAGAGTCTTTGTGTAAGCTTTACTGGTTTAGGAGTAAGCATGAGTATCTGCCTTCTGAAAAATAAAAAAGCTGTTTAATTTTCCATCATATAAGTTGGTAGCATATTGGTTTTATCCAATTAAAAATGAAAGCTATGCATTTCATAGAAGTGTTATACAGCACTTGTAATGAAGTCTGTGTTTTTAGATACCTGGTGTCCATTTCCAATATACGATATATCAGGGAAAGTATTCTCCAGATGAATGTATCAATTTTTGGTCTTGTCATTTCTTCCATCCTCTGTAGCCAATATGAAGCTGAAAGATACCTGTTTTAAGTAGACTTCCATACGTAGATGTTTCTTAAATGCAGATGGAAACAATTGATAATGATATTATAATCTCCAAATACAAGTTTGTGGGTGTTTAAGCAGAATTTTAAAAATATTTAGAAACACCAAACAGGCTCTATCAGGAAGCAATATGATACTCAAATAAATAGAAAATTTGCGTTTTAATGTCACATTGAATTTTAGTACATTTCAATCCAAGAAAAAAATAAACAGACATAGTAATGAGTACAGGATTATATATATTACAATATGCCTTGTTATAATACATTTGTAGCTTTATGATAAAAAAAAGCTCGAGGGCAGATGGAGTTTGAGCTCATTTAAGTAATTGTCAGAACAAAGCATTAAATGCATTTCT
>VYZS01083592.1:0-13044 GCA_013400695.1 Neodrepanis coruscans | reverse complement strand
TGAAGATACACCTGACTTTCAAAGCTTCTCTTCTAATTTTACTACACATCCTATGGTTCTATACTTTCCAAAAGGTCCAGTTAGTAACTGATAGATTACACAAGCTTAAAACCACTGCATATACACTAAAACACATCATTTCACCTGCATCTACCCAAGACATCTTAGTGTCACTATGTCAGCAGAAAAGGCTTAAAAAACCCATCTTAAGATCTTAATTAAAGCAACTCAAACAACTGCCTTCAGCCACAACTTCTTGTAGAGAAAACACAGCATAAGTCACTAAAAGTATGTGCACCTGCCCTGCCTTTCTCCCTCCTTCCGCTTGCCCTTGTATAATAGCATGGTCAATAAAATCAGAAATGTTTTTCTTTTCCCTCAGACCCATTCCCTGAACTGGTTCACTGCACAGCTACAGACACATATGCTTGCAAAAGGAACACAAAAATACTTCTTTAACGTGAAACAACCTTAAACTTCTCAGGTAGTACTTTACCTGCACAAAGTCACTCAGCAGACTTGCTTTCATTCATTCTTCTTTCCCCCTTAAATTGTTAAGGGCCTACATTATAGAGATTAACTAACTAACTAAATATTTGTGCCCCAACTTAATCATAGGAACTCATCTGACAGAAGTTCCTATCCTTCATACTTTACAGTTACACAGGTTCAGCAGACACTAAGTTCTCCTGCATCCTGAACATGATGTTGCTACTTAAAGACAGGATACNACTGTCTTTATCTCAACCCATGAGTTCTTGCTTTTATCCTTCTGATTGTCTCCTGGATCCCACTGATGGGGAAATGCGCAAGTGACTGCCTGGGGTTTTGTGGCTGACACCAATTAACAGAGTCAGGGATTGGGCCTCGCGCTTAAGAGAAAGTATTTAGTTGTGTGCTGATTTCAGTTGTGTGCTTTCAGCATGACTATCAGCAGAAATAACTTCCTGTCTCAAGTGAAGTGCAGCTGACTCCCAGCTCAGTTAGATGAGGCAACACTGTTTCTTGGTTCNATTTCTGTGGAATAAAGAGCTGGGAGATTCAGTGTCTGCGCTCTCAGGGAGCACTGCTTGAAATTAAGGTGTTTGAAAAGCACATACTCCATTAACAAATATCTAAACATAACCAAAGAATGCTTTACATTTACAATTTATATGTATTTGAAACTACAAAAGAATTGTCTAAGCATGCTAGTGTTCTTGAACTGACTTGTAAACAGCTTTTACAACTGCATGTAGCAATACAGCCAGTACTCCAGCCCCTGGTTCTTGACAGGGCCCAAATTTCAGGAAACAGTCTCCAGGAGAGGTAGCTTAAGCTTAGAGTGCCCTGACAGGGTGTTTAGCTGTGTCATTAGCAGTGTTCAAAGCTCAGCGAGACCCCAAGTGACCAGCCCTGGCAGCTTTCAGCTCACTAACAGCACACCACCACTCAGAGCTGGCTAATAGAAATGGAAAAGCTGTCAGTTCCCAACTTTCTAACCTGAAAGATTGCAGAGAACCTTTATCTGCTTCCTCAAATACCTACATCAGAACTCCTCTTTCCATTTTAACACGAATTTGAATTACTGAGATAAATGCCACAACTTTAATCTTCTCAAACGAGACAGAGGCAAAGGCATCTTCTTCTATGACTACTTATTAAAGCACTTGCCCAGAGAAGAAAGCATGGATTGGATTGGATTGTCTCCTTCGAACCATAGGAACTCATCTGCATAGATAAGGAACTCATCTCACAGATTATCCCAACCACCAATCTGCACACTCCATACCTGTCCTCTGAAGTCTGGGCACTGTATTCAGTTCAATGCTCAATCCAAAGAAAAATAAAGGATATGAAAAACACCTAACCTATAGTAATATTAAAGCACTCAAGAAGGAGAAAGGCAAGACAGGGGCAAGGGCAAGCGCACAGATTTGATAATATAGAGATGGTTTTTTAAATGCTGAGCAGTGCTTGCACACAGGCAAGGCTTTTTCTGCTTTTTGTACTGCCACACTGGCAAGGAGACAAGGGGTGCATGGGAGGCTGAGAGGAGACACAGCCAGGACAGGTGATCCAAACTGACTAAAGGGACATTCCAACACCATATGGCACCACACTCAGCATATAAAGTAGAAGGAGGAAGGGGGAGATGTTTAGAGTCATGGCATTTGTCTTTCCAAGTCACTTTACACGAGATGGGACCCTGTTCTCCTGGAGATGGCTGTTCACCTGCCTATCCATGTGAAGCAGTGAATTAATTCCTTCGTTTGCTTTGCTTGCATGCACAGCTTTTGCTTTCCCTATTACACTGTCTTTATCTCAACCCATGAGTTCTTGCTTTTATCCTTCTGATTGTCTCCTGGATCCCACTGATGGGGAAATGCGCAAGTGACTGCCTGGGGTTTTGTGGCTGACACCAATTAACAGAGTCAGGGATTGGGCCTCGCGCTTAAGAGAAAGTATTTAGTTGTGTGCTGATTTCAGTTGTGTGCTTTCAGCATGACTATCAGCAGAAATAACTTCCTGTCTCAAGTGAAGTGCAGCTGACTCCCAGCTCAGTTAGATGAGGCAACACTGTTTCTTGGTTCCTTGACTTCAGGTGAACAAGACAAGACTATTTACCCCTGCCAAATCCAGATTAGCTGTGGGCAAGCAGAGAATTAAGACTTAAGAGACGTTTGGAGCCTGAAGCAACAGGTCCATCAGTTTTGGGCTGGCATAAGCTATATAAGCAAAATTTGGCAAAACTTGGGTTCACAAACTGCACTCTGAATGACTTAATGCTTTAGACTGGTAACATCTGTAAGGTGAGAAAGGAGGTCTGTACTAAAACTGGAATACTACCTCATTTTCAGCTTTTTTAGTAATGTAAAATTGGGTTTGCTTCTTTTTTCACAGTAAAAAATATTCTGATCAGTCAGATTAGCTACAGTCTAAGTAATATTCATTCAGAAGCATTCAATAGTATCAGATGTTTCTTCAGGGCAGACCAACCTAAACATTAGTTTTAACAAACATTTTACAAGTAAATTCAGTTCCTCACTGAGAATTTCTTTAGTGTGATAATTCATCACAGATGCCACTTTTTACAGAACAAATAAACACAATCAGGCAAATCTGAAATTAATATCTCATCTATTATAAAGTATATTCATGCTTACAGAAGCAAAAAACCTAACATCTTCAGAAGCTGAATCTGCCATCTAAGAGTCTGCATCATTTTGCTAACCTGCCTTTGTGAAGCCAATTTAAAACTAATCCACTTTTCTTCCGCAGTTAAGCCAAATTAACTTATCTGTTATGAGTATCTGAAAAAGCATATTTCCCCAACTTACATACAGGAAGCCCATATAAAAGAATTAAATCCAGTAGCCTCACTTAACACATTAGAACAGAAAAGCACTTACAGCTTTATTGCCACTGATTTTTTCCAGAAATAAATGCTCTAAATGAGGCTTCTGTTTTCCAAAACCAGACAGATATCACATATGTGCCACTCGCAGTCTTGCTTAAATGGAAGCCTGCTATCAGTAGATAAGAGACAGCAACATTTGCTTTCTCAATTCAAGTGAATCCAAATGCTAGTCATTCATCACATTAGTTACAAGCTTTTTGATTTTATAAAGTAAACTTTTTCAGTTCAGGTAGAAGTTCAGACAGAGAAATTTAGCAGAAGAGGAAAGGACAGGTTTGTTGTACATGATGAACATGTTATTAAGTCTAATGCCTAATTCTTCATTCTGGTAGAGATTAAAACAATTAGTCTGTAAACAAACGCCTACACTTGGGTACAACAGTATTTACAGTTTTAAGATTGCACAAGCACAGAGCAATGCAGTAATGTACAGAATGGTGACAGTTATATCCACCTTTTTCACACTTATACCTTCATTTCACAATCTAATATCTCTCAGCATGTGACACCCATCAGATACACAGAAATCCTACTTCTTTACCTTTTCAAGCGTAAGACATTCTCAAGTTTATTTTATTTTAAAGAAGTTATACGTAGCGACTTCAAATGCCCCCAAACCACTCTTCCTGTTCCTGCTACATGTGAAGCGACACTGGTTGAAGAAGCCCGACCTTCGGAGCTGTCTGTGCCTATATATGGTCAGGAAAACGTGCTCTCGGCAGGGCAGGGGCTCCGCAGTGCCACGCCACTGTCAGCTCCGCCAAGGCTCATTCCCCAACATCTACTCGGGTGGACCGAGCAGTAACACACAGTGAAACTTTCCCCCTTTCCTTTTTTCCCCCCTCCCCCTTTTCAACTTAACTGAAACACGGTTGTATTTGCTAAGCACCTTGACAGCTCACTCCTTCAATCAACGCCCAGGCTGCACAGAAAAAAACATGATAAGCAAGATGCTGTGAAACCACATACTTGCCCTTACTCTTTCCTACACCACTTTATTCAAACTCAGCTGTGAACTCCTTACAGTGAGACCCACCCTTCCTCTACACTCTTAACAGGTTTAAAGTTCACTGCTCCACAGCAATAAAAATTAATTAAGTAGATATTAAAAGCCTTTTTTACCTAAAAAAACCTGCACGAACATTTTATGCAAGGTGTGGGAGTGTGTGTAAAACATCCCACAACACATTTCCACTCAAAGGCAACTTTGGGCAACTTTGTTGCGAATAACAGTAGGGGCCGGAAGAGCGCTTCCAGACGTTACTTTTATTACTGTTGTAGCGGGCTCAAAGCATTGTATCTCATGCATTTATATTCTGGATTCCTGCGGGCACTCCTGCTATCCTAACCATGATAAATCTTCCATTCACACTTGGCAGAAGAAGATGAGACATCACACTGGGGAGAAAGGAGCTCCAGGAGCAGTAAAGAGTTCAGAGAGCTCTATTCTCAGTCATGCCTTTTGTTGTAGTTCTTGAAAACCTGTCTGCAGGCAACTAAACAAATGGCTTTGTCTCGACCCGCTCTATTTACATGTTACTACAGGGGTTTCTCACAATTAGCCCACAGTTACAGAAATATTAACACAATTAAACTGATTCAAACTAGATAAGTTCCAATTCTCTAGAGACCCTTAAATTCATATGCATAGTAACATACAAGTCATTCAGGGATCCTGCCTGTACCAGTTGGACAGATACTGGACAAAACACTTACCTAGCTTTATTGAGTTCTGAGTTTGATTCAGACTTGTGGTTTGAGTTCAGCTTGAGCTGTACCATTATTTTTCAATATGTGGCTTTGCTTTCTAAGGAAAAACAAAACTGCTCTGACATCTACCAGTCAAAACGAATTTTGCATTGACACATGTACCAACACATCAAGTAACACAGTGTAAGGTTCAGATGTTTGCAAGATACAAATGCCTGATGCTCCATCAGCACTGCAAACATCAACATAGTTTTTGAGTTTTTAAATCCTTCAGTGTTTAAAGAAAATGTAACCAGCTTTTCCTTTGGATAGCTAGACATGTGGTATTACTGTCTCCAAGTGCTCATCACATTCATAGGTCAGATATTTCCCAACAATTACCACAAATTATCTTTTAAAATAATAAAAGAGCTATGGGTGTTTCCTACATGGCATAAACTGACCTAACACCATGCTGCTGCCACCACCAAAATGACTAATTTCCCTGCCTCTTCCCAAATAAACCCTGTGATGCATTTTTTTACAAACTCCTACATGTCACCAGTTCTCATCTCTTTATGTGAGTATTCAGAGAAGCAAATTCATGCAGTTAAAGTAAAGCTTTAGAAGGTGGAAAGACAACAGAAACCAATTCACTTACAAAAGAGCTCTAAATAATTATTGCTTCTTGCTGCTGAGTTTAGTTTAGTGAGGTGAAAAAGCCTTCAAACAGCTAAATGGGCACTGGGAACATACATCTTAGAAAGGAGTTATCTCATGTCCGCAGCAAACTGCCTTCTCACATCTCATGAAACCTCACCATACCCACAGGCATATTTTCAAATTGCGAAGCACCATCCCAAAACATGAATCATCTCACACAAGCATGGAACCAATGCTCTGGTGGAGAGGGAGGGAACGAATATAAAAGCAGTGTTGCAATTGCTTTCCTACCAAGCTCAACGGAAAAACACACTGTAGGATTCAATTCACTTCTGCTTCTGGAAGAGGTGAGGAAGAAAACACTGCAAAAATGTGGTTCTGTGGCACAGGAAAGGAGGGGCACATTCCTTGCCAATAGCTTTGACCGAACAGACATTTCCTTAATAGTAATGCCTAAAGCTGCATTGCATCTGTAGAACATGTGTTTTCCTCAATTATTTTAACACACGAGTATTTAAGAGTATGTAACAGTATGAGCACTTAATAGTGGCGCAAAATGTAGATCTTACACAATGTGAGGTATTCTAGCTGCATTCTTTGTACCTGAAGACCTGAGCTGGATAATGAGATTTATTTTCACCAAAATAACCACTTTGAAAGGTGCTGGATGCTTCACTGTAGGGCCTCTCAGCAGCAGAATATCTAAATATTATAAAAATCTCCATCTTAAAGTCACTTTACACAGCACATCATATTAAGATGAAGGATTAAAAAAAAAAGCAAACTCCAAACAGGACTCCTGAAAGTCACTGTTATCAGGCACAGCTGGCAAAAAGCAATATGAAAGCAATGTATGTTACTTGGGTTATACACAAGTCCAACCATAAAAAATACTAGAGAAGATAAATCTCCCTCATGTAATTTTGCAATTACTTTCATTACTCCTGACTATATCTAATTGGACATCTTTTAATGTCATGCACTCTCAGAGATTTTAACTCAGAAAACCAAAAGAACTATACTGGTCTCTAATGAAACAAGTATGTTTTGTTTGTAGATGTTAAAGGACCAAGATCAACCTGAGACTTTAACTTCAGCTTTCAGCATCACTTAATAAAATCTTTGAACTAGAAAAAATTGCTTGTCATTATAATATAGGCATTAGAATACATTATATTATTTTTCCCATATCTTCATTTCTTTGAAGTTTATGTCTTCTCAGTAGCTGGCTGGACAACAAATATGCAAAGAAAACTCCATACATGCAAAAGTGATTCTAAAATTATTGGTAGCACCACATTTCCCAAGTCTGTCATACAGAATATTTTTCCCTGAAGCATTTTAACTACAAGTTTTTATACTTCATTCAGTAGTCCTTTTCCAGGGATGTATCTGAAAGTTCAGAATATGAACAATGAGAAGGGAAAAAAAGAAATACATCTCAGATTCACAACTTTGACAAAAGTTGTAGCTTCCAAATGACTTCCTTGGGGGGGGCGGGGGGGGGAAGGTAAGGAAAAAAGCATAGGGAAAAAAAAAAGTGAGTAGGAGGTTGGTACTTCTTATTTCATTGCAGGGTTAAGCCCTAATATATGTCATCAGCCCAAGAAACAAAATACTGTGTGAGAAACATGCTAGAGGCTGGCACCCCCTTTGCTAAACACAAATCTTGTAATTTGACAAATCTCTCGAGCAGTTATTGCTCTAAAGCAAATTTATGAGTAAATCTTATCCATAAAACCTTTAGCAGCTGAGCAGTTGCACGAACCAGGTAGAGAACAGATAAGCAGCATTTAAAAAAAATCTCTATTTTCTTGCAAAAGTCATTCATCAAAAACTTTACATCAAAATTTTACATTTTGTGAAAAACAAAAGCATTAACTTTTGCTTGAGAAGTAAAAGGTGTAAGAAATGGCTAACCAAGACTTCATTCACAAAGAAACCAACAGGATCATCTCCCACATAGAGAACCAAGACATCCTGTTAGCCCAACACATGTGAAACTCTTTCTTGGCAATCCTTACAAAGTGTACCCACTATAAGCTAAAACGCACTTGGTTCATATTTGCAAAGTATTCTTCCACTACAAAGCCTAAATTTTTCAAGTGATTCTTCCTCCTACCCCAAGATCATTTGTAATAAGTAGATAGTCCAAGGACATCAAGCCTGGATTCATTAGCAGTGGGGACAAAAAAGGAACAGTACCAAAGCTTGCTCTATGAAAATGACAGAATAAGGTGTCACCTTAACTGTATGTCTGCCCCTCCCAAATCTGGTGACTTAAAATTCTCTCTCAAAGTTACCTATTAAAATTTTTAACGCCATCTGTCAAGTTAAGAAAGTATCTGAAGTATTTAACATTTCAGAAGCTTTTTACGAAAGGATTACCAAAAAAGTAATTGCCATATGCTGAAAAATCTGCTTTCATTTCTCAATGAGCTCCTTTACATCCCACATCAGAAATTGAAAGTGAATATTATATGGTGTTGCCTGAAAAAAATACACTGATTTGCTAAATAATGTGGGCTAAAACCCTTATCCTGCTCTTCTTTGACTGCCAAAATTGAAACCAACCAAAGATGGACCCACAGCAGAACAGTTGATTAACCTTATCTATTATATCAGAAATTCTTGTCTCCAGCTTCATTACTGGATTTACCAATAATTTTTTCTACTGCTCTTCTCTATTTTTGGTTCAATTTGTTTCTCTTACCTACTTAAAGTATGAGGTTTCCTGGGTAGCAAGCTTCTGTAAGAGTTTTGTGAGCACAAAGGCAGCAAGAGCAGGGCTTTTGGTGGTCCAAGGTGCCACTGCATTATACACACTCAAGAACATGGTAAAGTCCACAAAGAGTACATGAAAAGTACATAGGTTTCCAAACTACTAATAGGAAAAGAAGATATGAACTGCAGTTTAGAAATCACTGAAATAACAAGTTTCATTTGCATTCATCTTTATGCTTCAAGTAATTACTTTTAAACTCATCAGAGAAGCAGACAATTTTGCTTTACACAGTAACTTTCTATGGAGGTACCCAGTGAAAGAAAAGCAGCATTGGACCCAAGTTACAAGAACTAAATATTAGGAAAAGTTTCTGACCACGGGCTTAGTCAAACATTGCAACACCTCACAGAGAGTCAGTATAGATGCCCAAAACTCAAACTGCAAGTCTCTAAGCAACCTTATCTAAAATTGGCCCACTTTGACCAATCAGCATTTGAGTTACCTCCAGAAGTTTCTTCCTGTATGACTGCAAAAATAAACAAAGTTATTATTTGCAATTACACATACAGTATCTGATCATTTCTTCAGACAGTGTTTAATACTGTCACAACAAAGTGATTCAAATATCTGTTCTGTCTTCCAATCTCAATGGTATTGATGCATTTTTAAAAAAATTAATTCCTAACTCAAGACAACACATCACCTTTACACACATTTTCAGGTACATCCTGAGATGTATGGGAAAATCTTAACCTTGGAAGGACTGCTATATGCAGAACTACATGTCAGTCTGAGAAGCACTCTCAACTTCCTTATTCTTATTAAAGAATTTCTTCAAAATGTTATCAGACTGTAACTATGAAGTTTAATCTCATCTTTGTAAAACAACTCCTTCCACACTGCCACATTTCACTTGAGGAAAAATACTTTCATAACTTTGATAGTGTAAAAAATTAAACAGCAGATACGTTTAAAAAGTAACTGAGTTACTGCATGTTTAAGTATTAAAGGTTTTTCAAACTTTACCTAGATCCTGCTACAGCATTTCCAGTTCCTTTCAGAATTTAAATAAACACAAAACCCACAACTCACAAGGTCCTCCTGCCAGACACATTAGCAAAGCTGCACTTTGCAAAAAGTGTGCACTGATGAACTACAGAGAAAGAACATTAAGGACATTTGCAAAACTTTACCTTAAATTTACCTCATAGATTACAGTGTAATTATACCCAGAAAAGGTTATTCCAGCTCCTACTGATCTTCGATTTTAGAAAAGTAACATTTTTTCTATCAAAAATCCTGCAAATGCTTCCAAAGCAGTTTCAGAAGAAAGGTTTATATTTGCATTAAGGAAATACCTGAGCCTCCCACACTGGTGGGTTTATATGTCCAAGTGCAATCTCCAAGTGCAGTCTGCTGTCAGTGTATCAAATTTTAAAGACAACATTACACATGACAAAATGCATTTTACTAGCACAGACTTTCTATTCCAAAGCACTGACCTAAGAAATGGGTTTTCCTTAGTCTGACAAAACTACACTGGCTGAGTTTACTTGGTGTAAGACTTCAACCTTTATCACTTAAATTAGGTGCCAAAACCTACAAATCTAATAAGTTACAGTTACCCAAAACACATGGAATATCAGGAAGCAATGCAGGCTCTTTGTCACAAACGGGACATCTTCCTCAGCATGAGAGGTTTTTTTCTAATGACAGCAAGCTGACCCACTGTTAAACCCTACCTTCCTGAAGAACAAGTGAAACTACTGAGACACTAGGTTACTGAAAGAGGTGTGGTTCCTTTTTTAAAAAAAAACGCTGTTTGACAATTCCCATATTTATTATGTTCAGCATTTTGTGGTATAGAAGGGCTAATTCTGTATTAAAAAAAATCATGTGTTATCCCGTCCTAAGAGGATTCTCCCATTTCCTTCCTGAAGGCATCCTCATTTTCTCAGGCTTTATCCTGAGACATGCATAGCTATTCATTCAACTCCTGTGCCACCAAATCTACAGTAAATATGTCCCTTCAAGTCATCAAAAATGAACTGCAGAACACTGGCTGTATGATTTAAATAGTTTTAGTGTTGTTTTTCATTTTTGCTATTGTTTGTTACTGAATACTTACATTAGCAAATGCAACTTTTACAGTAAAATCAGTACCTTCCATCAATCACTGTCAATATTCATGTAGACAAGTCGTACCCTTTATATTCACACCAATATGCTCATTAAAAATATTTTTATATATGTTTACCAGTTGGACATAGCCACAGTTAAGAAAACAATTTCTACAGAAACTGGAATAAAATTGAACTGTAAAAAATGGTCTCTAGACTTAAACAAAACTACTTTAAATATCCTTGACACATAAAGAGGCTTTGCATTCAAAATTTGTTAAGTGAGGAAGCATTGTCCATAGGAAGGGCACAGAAGTGATGACTTTCCACTGCTTGAGAGTTCAGGGCTTCAAGATTTACACTTCTTACACCTCATTTTTATTTGTAAACTGAAGCAAACATAAACTTATGGTTTCCACATATCTAAAAGCTTCTGAACTTCCAGTGACCTACATGAATAAAGCAACTACAAAACACTGTGGCTCACAAAAGGTGTCTGTGGCACTGAAAAATCGCTGGTCCGGGATGCTAAAGCCAGTACCTTTCACTGGCAATAGCTCAACTTTAGATCTTTGGATCTACACAAATCTTACACACCCTATTTACTACAAATAGTTCTCAAATTTTTTCTTAAAATGCTTGTTCAAATTTATCCTCACACTTCTATGAAACACACTTACATCATGAAAGACAAGCAAGGCTTCAAAAATCTACATTTATTTATAGTCCCAACTGGATGAGTGAGAAGGGTGTGCTTGTCAAATGCTATCCAGCCAATGTTTTTTTTAGCTCAGTAAAACTGCATGTTTGAAATGACATTTTCATAGTACAATGCTAGCACAACTTGATGCATCAGAAATAAAATCTTAAGGCATCACAAACCCTATACTAATATTTGCCTGCTTTTCCATGAGTATGCAGTGTTACCCATCTTTGCTTTCTTAGCCAATAAAATACACTCTCAGGCTTGGAAAATTCCACTCATGTAGGACACTCAATTTTATATGGGACTGAAGCAGATAAGTAATTAATTTATAATGGATGACTGCTCATTCTATTCACTTACATCAAGGCAGGAGGAGTCTCTAGGAGGTCTGAACCCATTTTTGGAGAAAACAAAAACTGAAATTAGTGAGTGGAAGAGAGTTCAGAACTTCCTCAGTCACAAAAGCACAGGCCACACTTCTGAGATCACACAGGGACAAGATAAAACTGTCATAGTGTCTTTTCTTATTTGACAGAACAAGAAGCAAGGGGCATAAAATGAAACACAGGAGGTGCCATCTGAGCACAAGGAAACACTTTCTTATTGCAAGGGTGACCAAGCATTGCCACAGGTTGTCCAAGGTGGATGTGGAGTCTGCATCCTTAGAGATTTCCAAACGCCATCTGTACATAGACCTTGGCAGCCTGCCCTAGATGACCCTACAAAATGACCCCCAGGGGTCTCTTCCAACCTCAACTATTCAGTGATGACAAGATAACTTGTAGTCTAAGTATTGTCAGAATATCCTCTTGAAACAATGTACTCCATTAGTGTTACTTGTATTTTCTATACGGGGCTAAAAGAAACACAGATTACCATCAACACTTCTTGATCACTTGTACCAACACAGAGGTGGCATTTGAATGTGAATCAAGCAGAGGAAGGCAGTCTTAAAATCTCTTGAGAAAAAGATAACGAGATCCTGGTGCTACCCATCCCTTGGCATATCAGTCGCGAAAAGTGATCAAACAGAAAATCTGCCCTACTATAACCACTTAGACATTTTAGACATCCCTCTAACTCAAAATGAGTTTGAAGCATCATTTATTGATGCCTCTCACATTTGAGTCATCTCACAGCTTCCACGGCCATGAAAATGTAAATTTTTAAAGTAGAAAGTGAGGAAAAGTATGCATTATATAAAGGCATGAGCAGTGCACCAGTACCATGTGCACTAAATACCACACCCTAGCTTGGACACAGGCAGCTGCCATGAAGGTGGATCCAACAGAGCATGACAAGGAGCAGTGATACAAGACATCCTGCTCCTCGTGAGACTTTTCTGGAAAAATCTGCTTTAAATCTAAGTTTCCAAAGGCCCCAAAAAGAGATCTCGCTAACAGAGATCATCTGCTCCTTGACCTTACACTTCCCCAATTAATGCCTCCGGGTGGGAAGTAAAACAGTCTTCCTCACGCCGCACCCCTCTCCTCTCCCACATCACCTGAGCCCCTCTCCCGCCACAGCCCGCGGGGGCGCACGGGGAGGGCAGGCCGGGTTCTCCCGCAGGCGGCGGGCACGGGCAGGGCGCTTGGGCAGCGGGAAGTGGCGGCGGGGGAAGGGGAGGGCAGGGCAGGGCAGGCGAGGGCAGAGCCCTTCCGCGTCCCTTCTGCCTCTCCCCGCCGTGCCCCGCTCGCCGCACACGGGGCGGGGGCGGTGGCGGGGACCGGCAGCGCGGGGT
>VYZS01083589.1:23486-41411 GCA_013400695.1 Neodrepanis coruscans | reverse complement strand
TTTAACCTAAACCATTACACTCACTTTTTGAGCAGTAGCCATGTGTTGCTTTACTTCTCGACTACTAGACAGCATAAACATGATTTCACTTTTCTGGAAGATGACCAGTGATAACAACAGTGTCTTAATCAAGTTTTAATCTCAGCACACTGTTTAAATACATCTATTTCTGTGTGACAGCAAGATACTGCAGTAAATTGCAATTGCTTTTTGTGAATTTAGGATTGACTTCATAGATCATTGGAAATGCCATTCTGATGGAAAACAATTTAAGTGCATTCCTGTTATCTCCATGTAAGGGTCTGTCATATGACTGCTTGACAGCCAGAGAAAAATTACTTCATTAGAGAGTGATACTTTTTGATTGTAAGCCTCTTACTTGTGGATTTGGGTCTTAAAATGCAGCATGGTAAATTTGTCTTGTGCACTCCTCTCCAATTTTAAACTAATGTTGGCAGAGACTTCATACCTCCATTATTTTGGAGCCTCTTTTCTGCAGCTTCTAGTTGGAGCTGTTTCAGGTTTAAACTCTTTGCATTGCAAAGTATGTAATTGGATTGTGGGTATACCAGAAGGGCTGTGTGAAGGTTTTCATGAAGAACTACAAGCCAGCAACGTAACATGGCTGTGAGAAAGCTATCACCAGATTCCACAGATATCCAGATAAATATTTCTAGTAGTGGCCACTAACTGTGAATACAGTGACTAAGGCTGTGGAGAGGCCTTGCCTTGACCCCGTTTCCAGTTCTCATCAGCTGTGACCAGGGGGAACTCACAGAGATGCAGAGAGCTACTGGTGTTAGACTAAACAAGTTCTGGTTGTTCTGCTCAAAGAAAGGAGGAAGGGTATAATTGCTGTCTAAACCTGTACTGGGACAAATGAAGGAGTGTGAGAAGCTCACATCTGGAGAAGGAGAGGAGCTAGAAGACAATGCAGTCACAAAGATAAACCAGTCTGAGTTGGCCAGGAGCCAGCTGAGGCTGGAAAATGGAAGGATGTTTCCTATCCTGAGGCTCTGTGTTGCCATTTTGGTGTATACAAAGAAAGCAAAATAATAGGCTGCTGTGCTGCTTTAGTTCAAGCAGCAGAGGTCTTGACTTCGTAGAATCATAAAATCATTTAGGCTGGGAAAGACCTCTAAGGTCAAGTCCAACTGTTAGCCTAACAGTGCCAGGTCATCACTAAACCAGGTCCAAGAGTGCCACATCTACACGGCTTTTAAATACCGTTAAGGAGGGTAACTCCACTACTTCCCTGGGCAGTCTGTTCCCATGCTTGACAACCCTTTCAGTGAAGAATTGTTTCCTAGTATTCATTCTAAACCTCCACTGGCACAACTTGAGGCCATTTCCTTTTGTCCTGTTACTTGGGAGAAGAGACCAATACCTTACTACAAACTCCTAGCAGCTAGCTGTTGAGAGTGAGCAGGTCTTCCCTGGTAACCCCAGCTCCCAGCTGATCCTCCAGGTCCCATCTCTTCTCAGTCCAGTGAGCTGTGGCTGCAAGAGGACAGCAGAGCAGGGCTGATGTGTGAGTACTAGGAGGAAAAGGATCAGCAAAGGCAAGTGGGGCCATGTGCATTCAGTTCAGCCTCGTATGCCAAGAGATGAGTTATGTATCTGGAAATACAGATATATATGGAGAGATGTTGCCATCTCCTCCCTCATCATCTTTAATCACATTTGGAGATGATGAAAGAAATGTCAAATTTTGAAAGAAGCAAGGAGCATGGAGTCAATCCCCTGACTTTGTTTCTTTAGTGAAAAGTTTACGGTTCTTCTGGAGAGCTTACAGTACTTCTCACGTCCGTATTTGAGTTAATACCTGACACAAATAGAAATGACTTGGTAGGAAACAAGAGGGAAGGTAAAGAGTCTCATGGATTAACTTCTTCATTTAAAGTTTTTGGGATTCCTGGTCTCTCTTCCTTCCTAATCCAAGGAAGAGGCTGGACAGTGTCCTAAAACAAGACTTTTGCTCCAAGTCCAGATAGCCCATCTCTAACTGGCCAGAGTGACTTGACTGTTAGCATGGCATAGTACTTGCAGACATCGTTGCCTGGAAGGACCTCTACAAGGTATTACCCCTGCAGATTCTGCTGATCCCACTCAAACAAGTATCCCCTCCAGAAGATTAATCATGAAGCTTCAATCCACCTCCTCTTTCCCATCCCTGAAGGGGAGAATAAAGAGCACTTTCTGCATAGTGGTGCTGCCAGTGTGAGACATGAAGAAGCTGTTGCTGGGGGGACAGCATACTAAATGAGGTTTATTGGTGACTGAGCCCTATAAACAAAACTTTTGCTATGAGGGTAGGAATACTGAAGGTATTTTTTAACATGTTTAGAAAAGGTGAAAAGTTCCTCTAGGAGACAGAGCAGGACTAAAATATTTATGGCTTTATTTATCAGCAGTTACTTTTAAATGTATCTCTGGGTTCAATCATGCAGACTGAACTTAGCATGTAGGCTGTCAGTGCTTATAGCTAACACTGAATACTGTCAGGAACTTAATTTGGTGCATTGTTTTAATTTTTCCCTGACACACAAACCATCGGAGTTTGTGTTTGCCATTGGTGCAGCAATGTAATGCTCTAGATTGCGTCTTTCATTCGCCATAAGAAACTTTTAACATGTAGTTGAGGGCTTTCTTTTAAAGTATTATTCTGAAACATCCCGAGACTGCTAGGCACTTTACTTGAGCTAAAGGCCCAGAAAGATTTGATGTGGTTTCTGTTCTATCTGAGAAGGCAGAGAGTCAGGGAACCTGGACTTCTGTGTGGTTACTTGAGTTTAGCTTTGTTTAACACCTATGTTAAACACACCTGTATTACTTGAGGTGAGTTCTTCAAATGTGACTGGATCCTAGATCACATGGCCTTCAACCTGGAGGAGCTTACAAGCAGCTTAGGGCATTTGGCTGAGGTAGTTCCTTTTACAGGCTGTAGACCTGATACTGACAGGTGCAATTAGGTTTTCAAAATACTTTCTTTATAAATCTCTGGCTTAGATTAATTCTAAGTTTGCTGTTTCTGAGAGCTAAAAGGGTTATGTCATTTCTGGGTATGCCCCTAAGGAAAATTGCGTAGGTTGTGTTGTGCCCATAACGGGAAGCCCTTTATGTGCTACCCTGGTCTATTGCAAGGGATGAAGGACTTAAAACTCATTGAGAAGCTGAAGTCACTCTGGTGTTTGAAATGTGCCCTTTGCTGTCCATGTGATAAAACCACTGGGAAAATGAAGGTTTTTTTTAAGAATTCAGGCTATACAACCTGCGAAAAGTCCTAGACCTTGGTGGCTAAATTCTTTATAGCAAGTATGTTCCAGCCTGCACATGGGAAAGAGGGCTCTTCCATCAATCACTGCTCTTCATTGCACCAGCCTGCTGCATCTTCAGGTGCTACATCTACTGGGGATTAGGTACGTGAGGATAATTCAGTGGAATGATGGCATATAGGCATGAATAAGGAGATTGAACACTTCAGAGAAGCTTGGAAGGGAAGGGTAATAGGACTAAAATTCTGCAGGGTGGGAGGTGGAGGAGAAGCAAGGGACTGACTGTGGAAGAAGACTTGCACTAAGAACCTGTGAAGCTGATGAGACTTGCTTTGCTTTTCCGTGGGTGGGGTGTTTTTTGGTTGGGGTTCTTTTTTTGTTTTAGTTGGGTTTTTTGGCCTATGTCTGGAAATTTACATTCAGGAAGTGATGAGTTTGCAACAGATGGTACAAAAGGCTGGGAAATGCCAATATTAGGCGCTTCTCTCATGCTTTTCTTACCTACATTTCTTAGCATAGAAATGATTCAATTGTCATGTTCTATTTTTCACAGAATTCATGTTTCATTCATTGTACTGGAGAAATGAGGCTACTGGCTTGAGCAGGTCTTGACAAGTAAAATGCCCGTGGTTCTGCTTTGTTACCTTTGTTACTTCTTGCAGAACATACAAGGTGCGTTCTGAGAGAGGGGAAAACTGCATGAAGAAAAAAATACAATCTTAGTCTGTCAGCAGTTTCCACAAAAGTTTTGCATAATGCCAATTATGTCACCAAACCCTGACTCTCACAAATCATGTCACTTGTTACAGGTTCCTCATTCTTTAACCACAAACCTTCAGCTATGACTTGTGCGAGCCCCATTTATAACAGCTGCATCTGAAGTCAGACATGGCTGGAGTCTGAATAGGACATTTGGGTTTAGGTACCTCAGCTGACACTCCAAAATGGCAGGGTTTTTTTCTTTAGGCTTTCTGTGCAGCAGATCACAAGCATTTTTGGGAAATAATTACTGGCTGGAAAAAGAAAAGATGAGTTTCTCAGTCCTGCTCTGGGCAGTGTCATACAAACATGCCTTGAAGGACAAAACTAAGCAGAGAAAAGCTGCTCAGCCATGAAGGAGGAGAACCAGGCATAATGCATAGATGTGACGTGACAAGTTAGGGAGCTGGGCCTAGCAGACACATTTCCCTGGAGGTCAGGATTGCTCATGTTAATGCTGGCTATGAAATCACAGACTGTCCAGAGCATGTTGTGATAGTTATAGAAGTTATAGTGTGGGTCAGGAGCATTCCTATGAAACAAAGCTATGACTGGCCATTTCTTTGATGGTGTGCTTCAAATGTCTTGTTCCTGGGGCATGAGAACCAGGCTTCTCAGATGAATGTGAGCACCTAATATGATCCTGCTGAACAGAAACCCCTCAAGTGTGGGTGTAGCATCCCCACTCTGCAGATCAGCTCCTGGGGTCTCTGTAAATTCACAGCTGTTTAGACCACTCTAACTTCTGTGCTACCAAACTTTTCACCTTGGCTTTGCAGCCTTGACACTCAAGGATAGGGATGGAAAGGATGTACACAAATGGGCTCAGTGCATTTCTTAAGAGCCATTCACACTAGTTTGTTCTGGTGGTGAATATGTGAAGGGCATACATCAAAGCCATGTAATAGAATCTGGGATATAGGCATGGATAAGGAGATGGAACACTTCAGGAAAGCTTTGTAGGGAAAAATAATGAGCCTGAAATCTACCAGGTGGGAGATGGAGAAGAAGCAAGTGATTGACTGTGTAAGAAGACAAGATCCTATGAAGGATGCCAGGGCTGCCATTCATCTCAATCTGAGTTCCAGGAAGAATTTGTTTATGTGAGTCTGTTATGGTACAAACATTAATGCACTGCACAAGTCTTCATACACTGCATGAGTTTTCCTCACAAATGCTTGGGGCTGGAGCATTGTGTGACTATAAGACTACTGTCAATCACTGGTAGAAAATCATGGAGAAAATCCCTTGATGATGGGAAAAAAGATTAATACTACTGAATGAGAACAGAAAGGTGAGCAGCCTCCCCCGTCCCTTGGGTGGCAAGAAACGCACAGCACATGCCCTGGGAATCCATTTTCAGACTCATGGAGTAACAAATGGCCAGTTGGGACCAGTCAGCATGGCTTTACCAGAGGCACATCACACCTGGTCAGCCTGGATGTGAAGGAACAGCTGGCTCTGGGAACAAGGGGATAGCAGTGGGTATCATTTATCTTGTCTCTAAAATGTCTTCTGATGTGGTCTCTCACAGGACTCATGAAATGCAGGGTGGATGAGGGAACAGGAAGAGTGATTAGAAACTGGCCAGACTGCCAGACTCAAAGGTAATAATCAATGGCTCAATGTCCAGGTGGGAAAGCATAGCAAACAGAGTGTCCCAAGGTCAATACAAACGGTCAGTATCATTTGATATATTTGTCATTTATCTCAGATGATGAGCCAGAGCACACATTCAGCCATTTTGTGGAAGGCATTAAATTGTGTGCTGGGCAGGCAAAAGTAATGCTGGATGGTAGAACAGCATCGAAAAAATTGAGGGCTGGGCCAGTGGAAACCACATGAAGCTTAGCAAGAGCTGCAGGGTTCAGCATCTAGGGCAGAACAATCCCAAGCATCAGCAGAAGCTGAGGAATAACCTGCTGGGGAGCACACAGTAAATAAACTTACCCTCTCTTAACCCTTTTATACACTGTGTCTACCTCAGTTGTACAAACTGTGTTCTGAAACTACCAAACAAGTAGATGGCTATAGAAAAGATTCTTGGAACTGCAAGGACATAAGTTTTGGCAACCTCTGTTCAGATATAAGAAAGGATGGGTCAGTGCTGGAGCAGGTGCCCAGGGCAGCTGAGAAAGTGCCATCCTTGAAGGTGTGTGAAACTCAGTTGTACACAGCAACCTTCTCCAGTGAGTGCCTTCATCTAACTCTGGCCCTGTGTTGAACAGGGTTTGTAATAGATGATCTCCAGAGGTCCTTCACAACCCGCATTGTTCTGTCACTGTGGTGTAGGGGGGTAATAAGCATCGTTCTCCTTAACTTACTTCTTCCCTTTATGTTTCTGTCCTTTTTCTGTTGAAAATGGAGGAGGAACATGAAGGAGGAACCCATGGAACATACAGTTCCATGAAGTGACCTATGTAGAAGGTAAAATGCTTGCCAAGTAACAATCATTGTAAGTGGGCTAGAAAGGGACATTTAGTGATCCTATCTGCTTCTGGCCTTTTTTCTCCATCTGATTAAGATTACCCTCTTCAACCCCTTGGCATGCAAGTGAGGCTCTTTGTAGAATTCCTTGCATTCAAAACCCCCTTTTTGAGACACAAACAAAGGAACATGTGCTTGGCTGTACTCTTGACCTCCTTACCTTGTTTTCCACTAGCACCTTTGTACCCAGGCAATGTGATCTCCTGCTCACACGCTATTTTCCAAGTAACATAGACTGGGTGTGGCATGCTGAGCAGAACACAAACACCAATTTCACTTGTCAGGGAGTTCCTCTGGCTTGACAGCTCATGCTATCAAGTTGACTCACTGGGAGGTTTTTAACCTGGAGCTCTACTGCTATGGGACCCAGTTTTACTGGAGGACAGAACCTCTGGCACACCTGAATGGCACTGTGTGTGCCATGCCTTTCAAAGACATGCAGTAAGCGTTTGATAGCTGCTCCTCATCGCCTTGATTGAAGACTGACACCACCATAGAAACTGGGATGTTCAGTGTAAGATAGGAAGGGAAAAAACTGTTAGTAACCCTTTTACAGCTGCAGAAGCCGTGAGGTATTTGTGTGAAGGTAATGAAATCTGCATGGAGAAAAATCCTTGTAAATGGGTAATGATTACTTTACATTGTTATTGCTTATTTGGCCTATTGTGGGGGTTTGGGTTGTTTTATGGGTTGGGATGAAGGCCAGAATCAGACTTTGGAAACAAAGAGAGTATTTTTTGTTAATTAAGAAAAATTATGCCTGAGTTCTACATTAAATCAGAATACCCTTAAGCTGCCCAACTGTGAATGCTTCTATGTAGATCTGCTGGAAGCAAGTCAAGCATTGTCACCATGCCTGTGCCTAGCTAGTATTTGTTATTTAGGCATGTACTTTGGGATTTATGGTGAAGACAGAACAATATTAATGCCGCTGTGCAAGCCGTGAGTGAAACTTCCCCCCAAAATGGGCAAACAACTCCAAGAAAGACTTGCAAACCAGTATGACTGCAGAGAAGCTAGGGTAAAGTTTTGTTAAGAATCTCTGTCCTAGATTGATTCATAGGTTGTACAGAGACACTGTAGTCATCTTTTCTGACTTTCTACATCACACAGCCATTAAACTGTACTCCTTAATTGACTCTATTTTGACCATGGGTGCATGTTGAGGAAAGGGGAGAAGGAAGGAATCTGACCTAAATTTACAAAGGTCCATTAATGGAGAAGTAATCACAGCTCTTGGTAAAAGGCCTTAGTTTTAAGTACCTTCACAGGTACTTACCTTCCATTATCATCACAGTTAAGTATTTATTATTCATTTCTACTCTAAACTTTCTTCATGCTTCATCTGTTCCAACATGGGATGCTTCAGTTCACTACAACTAGGAGATTAGATATGACGTCTGTTCTGGCATGGATGTTGGTGGAGGATCCTTCACCTTACCACAACCATCATTAGAGGTGGGAAGAACTGGGACCGCTAGCAGTGGGATTTGTCCTAGTATTCTCATGTACATCACTGCTCCAATAACCCTCATGGAACAAGGTGCTGTTCCTGGCATTCACTGCAGAAGCACTGTCAGCTTTTCAACTTCTTTGACCTTGTATGCCAACCCCATAATATGTGGGCTCAAGAGAAATGAAGAGGGATACATGTAAAAAAAAAAAAAAATTGCATTGTTTTGTTTCTCAATCCCTGTTTCCAGAAGTTTGCTTCAAGAATCAAATCAAGCTGACCAAGCCAGGAATTAAAGAGAGGCATTTTATTCCATCGTGGTGTAAATCTAAACCCCTGCATGATATCCAGAAGACATTTAATTTTGCAGCTGCATAGCAGCAGTCTATATCTTTCTGAAAACCACTTGCATCTATTCACACTTAATGGTACTCTTTGACCTGACAAACCACAGATGTAAGGATTAGGTTTCCAGACACTGTGTCTTTTTCTTCGTGACCAATTTGAATTTCAGGCTGAAGTGAGCCAGATGACTGTGTAGTGAGATGTGGCACACCTTGGAACTAATTAGACTTGAATATAGTTGTAAGTCATCAGTGACACCTGCCTGTATTACTTTACCTGGTTAGCTGACATTGACTCTGCAGTACCTGAAATCTGATGACTTTATTGAAGGATTGGACATTGAAAGACACCACCTAAATAATGTTTACAGAGGATCTGAGCCAGGCAGTCTGGAGAGAAGAGACTGCTCTAAGAGATCAGAATGGTGTGCAGTCTGCTGATCACTAGTTTAGTAAAACCGGAACATAGGTGTGTCTATGTATGCACAGAAACTTAAGGTAGAGTGTGTAGACTATGTATTCTGCAGGGTTGCTTGAGAGTAGACTGGAAAAAGATTTATTCATATGATAATCAGTAAGTTAATGGATGCTTTAGCAGTCAGATGTGGCTATTCCGTAATAGGACTTTATAAGGATGACCATTTAAAATGCACCTCCCTATAGTTCTTAAAAATTGCACCTCCCTATAGTTCTTAAAAATAAGTGCCATATATTTCTGTGACTGAAATACTACAAAGTTTTTACTTATGTCATTGAATGAATAGAAGAATAAGCTTTATGTATGAGCCTCATACACATTTGAAAGCTGTAACGTGTTCTTCATGACCCTGCTGGTTGTTCAGAGTACATTTCATTGGAAACCTTAACAGCTTTAAGAGATCTCATTCTAATACCTCAATGGAAGACATTCTTGTGGTTTTACTCATTCTAATCACTGTTGCATTCATTCAAAAGTATTTTGAATCAAAATGACTACAAACTCCATACACCTATTTCTGTCCTTTTTCCATGTAGTATAGCTTTTCTTGTGTGCTAGCTAACACACTGCAATTGTGATTAATCACAGAAGTGGTTCTCTTCTTGTCTTATTTTCTACCAAATAAATAGTTTTAGGAGGGGAGATGGTGATTATTATACAGGCATTCACTTTCCAGTGTTCTTCTTTCGCTCGTGAACAGAGTGATATACAAAATTATCCATTTGTTTATGATGGAGCCAATACCTACATTTTGCTTATGGTGTTCTTTTGATAGACAGGGTTGTATTCAGATATTTCATTAAAGAAGCTGATCTAATTTTTTGAAGTTTTAGTATTGGCTTCCTTAAATTTGGATTAGTCTTAAAACTAATAGTTCTTAGTTGGATAACACCCAATGAATCTTGAGGGTGAATAAAGTAACATAAAGGACTATCTTTCTTGTGACTGAGCCAACCTACATGCACATAACCTTATTTTTGGCTGTCAACTCCCTTAAGTGATCTTGTTTTTCTTCAGTAATTAATGCACAAATCCAGTGGATATAGGTTAAAAAAATAACCCACCAAGCAAAACAAACATTTTATCTTTTCTTCTTCTATTCTTCTGTCTTTCTGGTCCTGTGGTAGAATCCAGTATTTTTTGCTCCAAATGCTCTCTATTTGGAATCTGATTCACTTTTTCAAAGCTAAAAGGCAACTGAGAAGACATCTCAGGTGTTTGAAAGAGCCTGTTGTGTTCCATTTCCCCATGGTACTGCTGCTGTAGAAGCTTAAAACTGCTTGCCATCTTCAGCTTCTCCTTCCCCAGAGAGTGCAGCCTCTCACCTCCTGCCTTCTCTTATCCTTTACCTCCTTCTTCCCCTTGGTTTCTCTTAGCAGCCTATGTGGAAAATGTCACTTCTTGCAGCTCACACAATGCTGCCCTTCCTGCCCCTTCACCTCCAGATGCTGTCATGTGCTACTCTAATTCTACTATATATCATCCCAGTCTGTTTTTTGTGTCTTACCCAATGTGTTTTGCAATTACATCCTGTACTCCACAGAAGTATTCTGACCATTGCCTCCTGATTCCCTTTGTTTCAGGTCCTAAAGCAGAAGGATGCTGTCCCTTGGAGCTTTCCTCTTTGATGATCCTCTGAGGGATATCAGCCCCAAACATAGCTTCAGCTATTAGCTTCCTCCCCATAGCTAGAATAAGTCGTGATGCATGCTCATGACAGCCCTTGGTGGGTACCTAACCTTGGCTAGCCCACTTAATCACAACCATCTGTATCACTGTACTTCTTGTTACTCAGACCTGTAACCTTGGTTCCCTACAGTTTGGACCTAATGTTCTGGTTTTGTCTAAATATTTTTATTCTTGCCTGCACTGTGTTTTCCAAACAAGATCTCATGTCTCTTTACACTCCTCTATCGTCTTCCTGGTCTCAGCCATGCTGTTCCCATATGACTGATTTGGCTGCTCTCTATCCCTGGCATCTTTCTGATGGTGCCCATTTACTAATTAATTGTTCACAACTTCTTCCCTCCTTGTCTGTTACTTTCTTATTCCTCCTTCAGGTCATCTTACTGCCTCACCTCAGCAGAAATGTGAGCAGAAATCTCTCCTCCATAGCTTTGTTCAGTCTGCCTACCTGGCTTTTTGGCTTCTGAGGTAATGGCTGCTCCCTTGCTGAAAGCCATATCTGATGGGTAATGTGGCCACAGTGCTGCTGTCCTTCCTGATACCTGGCAATGAAGGCAGGTGGTCCTGTTTGTGTCCTGATGGCTGAGTTTGGGGAGATGCGTGCAACCAGACCTACTGGTTTGCTGACACCATCCCAAAGCTGTCATCCCTGCTTACCCCTACCATGTAACCTCACTCTTCATCAGGGTTCAACATAATCCTCCCACTGCAGGAGAATATCAGCACAGGGCTTTTAGTTTCTCGAGTAGCAACATCCAGTTTGCCTTCTTGGCCGAGATGCTTGGAGCCAGCTCCTTCTCCAAGTCCCCCAGTGACCATCCAGTGGTCTTCCCTGAGCCCATGTTTCCACGGCATGGCCTGCTGAGTAGAAATGCTGAAGGTTCTGACTCAGAAATAGCAATACCCTGATTTGGACTGGCTGATGAGATTCATTCCCTCAGCTGCACCCTGTAGAACAGGATGGCTGACCTTTCCACTGAAGCAGCCTGCTCTGCTATAGCGACACAGAATCTGTGTTTAATCAAAATATGAAAAATTGCTTCACTCTTCTTCCTATACTTGCCTCTGCCAAAAAAAAAAAAAAAAAAGACAAACACTCATTGTTTAAGAGGTGGAAATTTGCCTTGTCCGGTCTGCTCTTGGCTGGCAAAGAATAACAGATGTATTATTTTGTTATGTTCTTTCCATATTTTATTCTCTATCCTGCCTATGAGTTTTGTAGGCTACTAGACTTGTAGGGCCAGGGATGTCATTAAGAGGTTTCTGCTTGAGCTGATGATAGCAATGAGGCTCAAGGTTACAGATGCTCTGTAAGGGACCCACACTAAACACCTTACCAGGAATCACTGACAGCTGCAGCAGGAACTCTCGGAGTATTCCTTGAATGAGGTCATGAAGACAGCAATCAGCAGTTTCCAGGGGGAACAAAACATGCAATCAGCAGTTTCCAGGGGGAACAAAACATGCACTGCTCTCCACATGTAAGAAAGTGATCTTTTTTCTGCCCTAACACTGTCCGTTTTTTACAATGTTTTTCCCATTTGACCCACATTTAATTTTCTTAGCATAATGTCTGGGACTTTTTGTGGAAATGTGTTATTGGCTGACTCACAGTAAAGTGATCAAAACAGGATAAGAACATTTCTTGCAGGCAAAATAGTATTTTATGTTTGCATCTCACTGATGTTATTTGCCCTTCTCATGCTAGATTGCCACTGACCAGAAATTTTAAAGTTTGGAAAGAAATTCATGGTTGAGGTCCAACTTTCCCTTTGGTGAATCCCAGGCAGCACTTCTGAAAAGAAAGCCCTCACACCTCTATGAAATAAGGGTAGTACCTGCGCACATAAGCCATAGGAAGCCATGACCACAGATAGCATGTTCAAACACAACAACACGATGTCCTTCTCTAGGCCCCTAGAAAATTTGTTCCAGAGCACGTTCTTAGAGAAGTCTTGCTGGCACATGGTGTCACACCAACACTCTAAAACTAGAGAGGAATCACTTATGAAATGGATCAAACTGCTGCATTTCAATGTGTCCTTTTTCCACTTATAATAGTAGTCAGAAAACAAGATGACAAAATGCTGTATAGAAAGACAGGTGTAA
Organism: Neodrepanis coruscans; assembly: GCA_013400695.1. NCBI lineage: Eukaryota > Metazoa > Chordata > Aves > Passeriformes > Philepittidae > Neodrepanis > Neodrepanis coruscans. The sequence goes on along the minus strand of VYZS01083589.1, from coordinate 28,820 downwards.
GATTAATATATGTTTCAAAAGTCAAGCATGACACGAATGAGATAAAACATCCAAGAAGATAACGGTGTCCTGACAGGACTGGGAGAGAGAAACCTAGGACTGGGAGAGAGAAACCTTGAGAAAAATTTCTCCCCATCCATATTTCCAAGGCAGACCATCTCCCAAAAAAATGTTTGTGCAGGGCTGCAGAAATGGGAGAGACCCCCAGTTGCCAGTAGATGCCTCCTGTACCCATGAAGATGCCACCTGCTGTGCCCACCATCCAGCTGGATGACCACACATGTGGGTGGCTGGTACCCAGAGTGATTTGTGATGTCATGAACTGCAGAGTGCTATCATGCTTTTTAAAATGAGCTCAGTGCCAGATGCTAGGAGAGTCCCTTGCCAGAGCATGTGCCATCTCGCTGAACTCCAGGACATTCTGGTGCAAAATGAGCATGGTCAACAGCACTTTTCACCCATGAGGAGTAGATGCTTGGGCCATTAGCTTTCAGCCTGGGCCAGGTGCTGCAGCACTTAAGCATGTACAGCAGTCCAGAGGAGTGAGAGTGGATGCTTTGCTAAGCCACAGTAAACAGGGATTGCACACAGGTGTAACTTCATCCAATTTCACCATGCAGAATCCCCTCACACTCAGTGAGCAAACTGACCCTGCATATCCAGAGGTGGATGGAGATCAGCACTCAACCTGGGGACCTGTGCCTGACAAAAGTCCTGATGGTGCTAGTAATAGAGAGAAACAAAAGTCTTGATATTTCTTCAGGTATGTGAACTAGCCCAATGGAAAATATTTGGGTATTATTCTGAAAATCCAAGCTGATGCTTACCAAATGAGACTGAAAAATTCCCTGATTCCATGCTAAAAAGTAGCAAAGCCACTGGGACTAGGCTGTCCTTTAGTTTGTTTTACTTAAGCATGAACAATACCACCTCATTACATTACAGTGTATAATGTGAACTAATACATAAATTACAGAAGTTAATAGGATCTCATTCTATAAAGACTGTTACAATAGTTAGGGAAGGAGATTTTCTTAGTAGTGCTTATCTTAGAAGCTATTGGAAGGGAATCTGGTAGTGTGCTTTAATTGGCTCCTTTTGCATCATAGGACGTGTTAATAATTTGTTGGACAATTATTAAGCTGTTTAAGCTCTCTGTCAGCCCATGAAGGATGTAGTTATGAATAACATCATTTGTACACAATACATGTCACTCTGAAAAAACAAGATACATCTCCTTCTTTGGGATGTTGAGAAAACGTGAGAATGGCCAGAAACAGTCCTAGCTCCTGCGATTCACAGCAGGTGGATTAACATAGTATATGTCTTTTGGGCAGAAAAAATGTTCAATTTCATTAGATTATAACTAGCACCTTTGCAACCTTTTCATTACTGGCACTACTCTGCAACTTTCTTATAAAAATGCTTCTGAAAAAAGGCTTTCTTGGGGAAAAAAACCCAAAAAATAACATTTTTGCTATTTCAGCAAATTCATTAAGCTGGCAAACACTTTAGTAGTAATAATCATACAGTGACCTTTATTTTTGAAAGCTTGAAAGTTTATGGTAAATGGTAAAGTCAGTCATTAGGGAAGGAGAAAAGCTGTTGAGTGCTGGCTGGAAGAACTGCATTCAGCACTCTGCCCTGAGTTTTCTCCATGACAAAGTGTGAGGCATTTACATCATGCATTGAGTGGTGGTAGTGTTGCTGATTGCACAGCTCTTGTTTGCAGAGTGCTCTAGCTGAGGCCCAAACTCAGACTGAAGTCTCAGGACCTCTGTCCAGTTGGAGCTCAACCAAAGGAAGATGGACTTCTGAAATAATCTGCATATCTGAAAAATCATATTCTGAAATTTCATCCACTAAATCCAATGCCCCAAGTTGTTGGCCACTCTGGACTTACCTCAACTTCCCAGTTCTTAAAGGATGAACTGTTATTCCTTTTGACGCATGCTCTTGCTGAAAATATAAATGTGTGCCTATTTTTGAATATTCCAGTGCTGTACCCTGAATTTTACAGAAAAGCACACAAGGACATTTATAATTCTGCTACTGCAAAAAAGTATGGTTAACACAAAGTAAAAGGTGCAAGGGAACTGCACAGTGACCAGGGAGAACATTACAGTTTGGATGCCCATTAAATGAGTTCCTTCTTTCCTGTGGTTAAACCATGACAGGCATGCATCCTGTAGAGAAAATAGTATGTCATTAATTAAAATCGTATCAGGTTAATGCATGAAGGACATATTAAATAAGCATACACAGCCTTAATTATGCTGTACTCTAATTTTTGTGGCTTTGACTTTACAACTTCTCTAATGTTTTAGCCTGGTACCTGTATGAGAGCCTGTGCATTGATTATATCCTAATTAACTTATTCTGAAACAACAAAAGACCAATTTCCTCAAAAAAAAAATCATCAAATGAAATGAGTTTAATACTTCAAACTACCTTGGAAAAGAAAAGTGTTTGTGGAATTAAAAATGCCCTCCAAATATGTAAATGCTGTCATTTCAAAGTTGCTTCATCTCCTCCTTTCCCCTTCAAGGTTCAAGTAAATTCTACCCTGGGGAAAATGCTGTGGAAGCTGGGCCTCAGGAAGAAGTTGAAAATTAAGCGATGAACTTAAAGGAATCCTCATGACAACTTTGAAGTGTGTAACAGTGACTCAGTGGAGTAAGTACCTGTAATTTCCCCCTTGGAAAGCAGATGGACTTCTACACATTGCTTGAGAGAACATGATGAGGCCACTGCTAAGGGGAAGCATACTATTAACAGGAAAATAATACTGCTAACGGGGAGCACCTCTAACATCCTTCCCCATAGGAGCTAATTTTGGGTGACAGGTTTGTTTTTTTTCTAAGATAATGAAGCCATCAGAAATTTTGCCACAGTTTAGGCGAGTACAAGAGGAGGTCCTTCATCTCCTGTGCAATGCAACATTTCAAAAAAAACATTTCAATCCTCTGCAGTAGCTACAGCTTTTCTTCTAATAAAAATTATAAATCAATTTTAGTGTTTCTGTCAGATTTCAGATCCTTTATGGAAAATCCATTCTGTTTTGTGGCTGTTGCAATCTGTTGCTTCTAGTTTGTCTAACAAGAAGCCATAAACTACATTATCATATCACAAGGCATCTGTTCCACTGGAATTTCTTGGCAGGGAGTCTCCTATGTCACATTTGCTGGGGTAGGCATAATACTGATAATTAAATTGAGATGCATGAGCTTATTGTTATTATCTACAGACTAATGTAGATTATTAATAATTTTACTTTGGTTTCTTTAATCCTGGTTCTTGCTGTTTCTTAGTCTTTCATTCTTTCCCCAAAAATTATTAATACTTTGAGGTGGTTCAAGTGGTGAGTCCATGTTTTCATCATCCCTCCAAGATCTGCAGCTCAGTGAATTCCCATCAATTTTGCAGAAGCCAGTTGTATTAAAGTGGCTTTGTAGCTTAGATAGGGAAACAACAAGTACTAGTGCAGCCAGATGTACAAATGAGCCATGTTCTGGAGCGAGAAGACTTGTGAAGGAACACGATCCCCAAAATAGGCATCGAGGAGAAGAGTGACGCAGGTGTGCTGAGATGCAGGTGACAAGCAAATTCTGCATATGGGAAGCAGGGAAAAGATGGCACGCTGAGTCAGTTTGATCAGCAGTGAGGTAATTTTGCTCCATTACAAATAGGTGTCTTGAAAAAAAATAGATGCTGCATGCCAAGAGGCTATCGATCACATTGCTAAATAAAGTAGTAGCCTCGCTTCACAGTAGGTTCTAGAAGCACCTGCTAAGCATTGATGAGGAACGGACTGCAGCCATTCCAGCATGCTGGCACAGCATAACACAACACAAGCACAGCATCAAATGGAGGGGCTGACAGGCCATGTTCAATACAGCACCTGAACCAGTGCCTCCTGAGTCACCTGTCAGAAGGGATGCCCACAGCTGAAGGGCTGTCATGCAGCAATCCCAACACGTGGTGAAAAGCAGCGTGACAGGATGGACTTGCCTGCTATGTCCTTCCAAAGGAAAGCAAGGAGGGCTGCTGGGGAGTTCCCATTCAAAGAGCCTAATGGCCAGGAGAGTGGGATGGGAGCAATCAACAAAAATGCTGCCACTCCTTGTCAGGGTCACAGGAACCAGAGAATAACGCTGTGGGGTGGCTCAAGCAGTGAGTCCACATTTTCATCCGTCCAAGATCCCATGGCTTGTCCTTGATACTGCAGAGTAGAACTGGCCACACCATTTCTGTCTTGTATGCTATGAATCATGTCCCCAGGTGACTTTGGTAAAATGGCAACAGGATTCCATCCCATCCTAACTCCAAGTCAACATTTCTTGAAAGAGAATGGTGCAATAGTGACAGGATGCTGAGGTCACCTTCTGGTGACCAAACCTTGAGCCAAAGAGGATGGTGCAAGTGTTGGAATAGTGAGCATTGCTCAAAGTATCAACTGTTAGAAACATGAACAGTGCAAAATGTGTAAGTCCTGAAGCAACTTACTGCAAACATATTCCTGTTCTGGAAACTGTTAATACTTCTACAGCCATCATCCACCTGCTTCTTTATTGATCTGAACATCCCTGGAGTCAGTCTTTATAGTTTCTAATCTATGATCCAGATAAGAGGACAGTTTCACTGAAGTGTTGAAGGGGCTAGGATGGCTGGCACCAGCTTGGTAGTCCAGGGCTATCCTTTATCCTTCATGGATGGCTTTGAGAAACAAAGGTCCTGCTCTTTGCTATGAGCTGGGGTTCTTTGGTCATGCTTACTTCACCATTAATAGTAATGCTTACTTGAGCCTGACTTTGTAGTATATTACATTAACTATATATAAAGAAAGTTAATATCATACTATTTAGAAAATCAATACACTTTCATAGTATAAAGACTATTTATTGCAATAGTTAATGAATGAGATTTTCCTGACATGGGCTAAAAGGCTGCCATTTGGGAGCTGAAGGCCTAGCAGGAGAGACGCAAAGCCAAAAATATCCTCCACTGTCCAGCTGCAGTCCAAAAACCAGCTGGACGTGGGTACCTTCCCCTTGGACTGACAGGCTCTCCACTTTTCCGAGCGGTTTGTTTACAGCTGTGACTAAAATAAACGTTGTCTATTTTTTTTCGCTCCTGTTATTCCTGCGGAGCGAGTTGGATTCTTCTCTGACTCACGCATGATTAACTAACTTCCAGCTGCATTATCTTTATTGTTGCTGCCGGTGCACAAGCCAGCGCTCAGCACGACTCGCAGACCCCAAGCTGCGCTGGCGAGGCTGCCACTTACAGAAAAGGATTTTTTCTGAGAGTTGTGGAGTTTGGGATTTTTTTTCT
>VYZS01083589.1:2987-22788 GCA_013400695.1 Neodrepanis coruscans | reverse complement strand
CCGACCTCCGCCGCCGCCGCGCTTCCGCCGCCCGCCGCCGCCCGGCCGCGGGTCAACGTGGTGCTGGGCAACCTGCTGCACAAGTGGTTCGGCGCCGAGAGCCGGGCGCGGCGGCTCCGCGCCGAGGGCGACGCGCTGCGGGAGCGCCAGGAGCTGCCGGCCGCCCTGGAGAAGTACAACCAGGCCCTGGAGATGGGTGAGTAGCGCCGGCGGGGACGGGGAGGAGGAGGGGGCGAGGCGGGGGCTGCGCTGCCCGCCGGCACCGGGTTGGCCTCGGCCCCCGCAGCCGTGCCGGGAGGGGGGTTTGCGGTGGATGGTGAGAGAGGATACCTGGGGGAGGTTACGAGCAGGAATCGTGCCTGCGGGTCTCCTCGCGCCCTCCCCCTCCCAGTGAATGGCTATTTCTGTTCTACTGGTATTTCTGTCCTTGCTCTCAAGGTGCCTGGCGTTTAGTTGCTCGCAGCCAATGACTCATTATGCAGTGTTTCTAGAAAACCCGCTTTCCTATTTATGGGGAAGCCATCGTTCAGTGCAGGATACGCAGTAGTGGTCGTGTTGAGCCTCACCGCGGCTTCGCGGAAGAAATGAGTGTGTGGATCGGATTCGTTCAGCTACGTGCAGCTTGCGCCTTCAGCAAGACATTGCCTCTGAAAACACCTCATGAGATACCAGTAGGTGTAAAGGCTCAGAAAATTTCCTTTATCTTATACTGCGCAAAATACTCAAATCTGCGTTTTGCCTCGGGGAGATGGTCCGCTCGTGTTTTGAGCGTATCCTCTTTGTTGTCACGCAGGATTTCTGTGTGCGGTGTTCTCTGAAAAGCCCGGCTTTAAATAAAAATGGCACCGTCTGCCTTCCTCCTCTGCCAAACCGATGGCAGCCTTAGTTTATCAAAACTAGGTTGTTTTCATGGCTCTGCGCCGAGTAGTAGGTGGATCCTGTTCGCTCGGTTGTAGCCGTGTAGTAGTGGTTGTGTGTATGTGTGCGTGCGTGCGCCCGGCTTGTTTGCCCTGCGAGCGCAGGGGATGGTACAACGCTGGGAATATCTGAAACGCTTGGGGAGAGCCGGGATCTCGGCATATCCCCCGCGGTCCGCCACTCCGCCGGTCTGAGGGTGATGAATGCCCGGTTTAATCGAGGAGAAAGCGGGGAGAAAGCCTCAGCAGTGTTAAGAGGCAATCTTAACACTGGGTAAATCTCTTTGAAAGACAAATATGGGGAAAACTCTGCCTCTTCTCTGTGAATGAGCTCCTTCCCTGCCTTGAGTAAAATCGCTTTACTTGTTCATAGATGTTACATAAATGGCTCTGATTTTTTTTTCAATTATTTTGCTGTGGAGAGAAAAATGCTGTTATGCTAGTCCTTGACTCACTTTCATTTTTTGCCACAGATGAATGATAGGTATCAGAGATAGAAGAGTTTAGGATGGGATAGCATAGCATACTATCTTCTCACAGTTGATGCTGACCGCAGAAACTACTATTTCTGCTATTTATTCCACTTTTTCAGCTAGATGTGCAAATTTTCAATCCTAGCTGAGTGTCCCTGTAAAACTATTATGCGGTTTAGCTGAAGTAATAATCTCTATTAAAGTAGGGCAGGACAGAGAGCCCAAGAAGGAAGGTGAAGCAGAGGGAGGGGAGAGGTTTAATGTAGGTCACTGGTGGATAGAGAGTTTTTAGTAGTGGAGCCTCCTAACATTTTGGGTTCAGGGTCTTGCTGCTGCGGTAAATAGGATCTCATCAATTAAATTAGTGTTTCAAGTGGTTTTTAGAGAATTGTTTCTCACTGTTGCCTATGCTTCTTGCTGTGTCTGCATAGGGGTGAGAGTGGAGATTGTGGTGCTCTCACACGGTGTGTGTCCTTCTGCTTCCTGTCCCTGGAGCAGTTTCCAGCCATGGCTGCTGTGCATCAGGGTCCCAGGATAACTCCTTTGCAGTGTCCTTATTTCTGTCTTCTGTGATTTTTCCAAGCATGCTGGGCACCTCTTCAAAAAGTCCTCACTCTGTCATTAACACTAAAATTGCTTAATAAGATTTTTTTAATGAAATTGTAATTGAAAATAATAGCAGGTATCTTGCTAGCTTTTGAAATCCAAAAACCATAGGCTTACATGTGGTAACTTCCCAGTAGTGGATCCAAATCCTTGCTGCTGAAGAACAGCCCACCCATGAGCCCTTCACCTTTTTTGATGTTTTGTGTGTGCCTGTGCCGTTTCTCACAGGTTGAACTGCTGTATGAGCCTCATGTTCTGAAATTCTTGCCCCACATATTTGTCAAGTACTGATTTTTGACATGCTGGAGTTGCCTTCTTGTTTTTCAGTCAAGTGTCAGGGTAAGAAAGGAAAAAAAGAAAATTAAAACACTGCTTTCTAACTGTTTAGTAGTTATGTCTTAGCATATGGACAACTTGAAATGCAAAGGACAGCCCCAAGAATCACACCATGTGCCCGAGAGTGTTGTGCAAATGCTTCTTGCGCTCTGTCAGGCTTGGGGCCATGACCTCTTCCTTGGTGAGCCTGTTCCAGGCAGTGCCTGACTGCCCTCTCTATGAAGAATCTTTTCCTAATATCCAGGCTATGCTTCCCCTGACACAGCCATTTTCTTGGATTCTGTCACTGGTCACCACAGAGAAGAGATCAGTGCCTGCCCTTGTTTCCCATCATGAGGAAGCTGTAGACCTTGGTGATGTTTCCGCTCAATCTTGTCTTCTGAACAATCTAAGCGAACTTCTAATGTGTGAGAAAATAACTTCTTTTTACAAGCTCCAAATGCTCATGTACTGCTGTTGAGTGTCAAGGGCCTGTGTATCCTTTAATTTTTTGAGAGACTGAAGGCACATGCTATAAGGTAATGTAAAACTCCAGATTTCTGGGCAGGATGCACATTTCAATGAGACTTTTTTACTGGTTGGGGTTTTTTTTTGTGGAGTACTTTTTTGCTTCATCTGCAACAACTGGCTTTGCATGATGCAATATTAAAGCAGGTTTTCTAGTTACCTATGACTTCTCTTGTTCTGATTGCAACCTTCTGCCTTCCAATTTGCATTTTAAGTTCTCAAGGTGCTTCAGTTCTCCATTACAGGACTCCTGTCATGTAGACAGTACACTTATTTCTGGTGCAGTCTGGACTATCTCCTCCTAATTTTGAGTCTGGGAAGAAAGAGGTCTATGTGCCTTCAAGTCGTTGACATTTTCCAGTTGAACTAGCTAGTGCTACAAAAGCGTACTTTTAATAAGTATGTTCCTCTTTTGTCCTCAGCTATCAGATCTGCAACACCACTGGTGCTCCTGTGTTCACTCTCATAGTCAGCTTTGGATTCAAGTGTGGTTGTGGGGAGTGTTTTGTTCTTAAGAAAATCAGCTTTGATATTTGATCCTTCTCGTCCTCATGAGCTGCCCACAGCTTGGTGATCTCTGCTGTTTTATACAAAGTCACTGGCTTTTCTTTTGCTGCCATAGACACTGGAATAGATCCCTCATTATTGCAAGGTATCTAATTACTACAGCTTCAAAGCAAGCACATGTCAGGCTGTTTGAAAGGAAGCATCTGATTCCAGCTGGATCACTTTTTGTGCCAAGCTTTATGCTGTTCAGCCATCATAGTCTCAAATATTTTCCAAATGTTGTCCTCATGGCTGTTACCCCAACTTTCTGAATCTAATTTATATGGGGATCAGGGGTGGGCTTCCTCTCTGGCACCCCCTCTCTTCTAACCAGTCTTTTAATTATATGAACTCTTAAATCAATTAAACTGAAATATATATGTGTGCAGGATTGGTTGGTTTAGGGTGTTTTTTTGTTTGGGTTTGGGGCCTTTTTGTGCAGCAAGTGCTTTCTTCACCGTTTTTTCTCACGGGCTGCTCTCTGATGGAGATACTCTCTGGAGGGCCTGTGCCTGGGGGGAGTACAGTTGTTTCTCTGTATCCGGAGGTACAGATCCTTTAAGCTGTGTGCCTGAAACGACACGAAGTTAGATTTCAGTGACAAAGTAATGTATTTTGAGGATGTGTTTTTGGGGGCATGTTCTGTTTTGGTTTGGTTTTTTTTTCCTTTCTACAAAGCAGTTCTGAGTTACAGAGTTAACAGGTGGCTGTTGCTTCATAGGGAAGTTTAAGAGTAGAGCTTTTCCCAAGTACACCTCTAAAGGAGACCAAGATCTCCTCCGGGTGAGGGTGTATGTGCCCTTCTTCGTCCTGAGAAAGCCTATTAGCATCCTGTGCCTTTCCTGCAAGCCTGAAGATGTCTGCTCAGAGATACAAAGCCCAGGGGTGTAGTCCTGTGGCTCCTGTTGCTGCTTCTGTTCCATAGCAGTGCTGGTTCCTTTGTTGGCAGTTGCTGGTCTTGGGTGTTCTCTCAAAGCTGTAGCCAGTGGCTGTGCTGGGAAGGGCTGGCTGTAATCCCCAACAAGCTTCTTTGAGTGGGAAGGGATGACCATGCCCTGGCTCCTGTGGTGTGATGAAGCAGCTGCTTGTTTGTCTGCTCTGTGATATGCAGTTGTGCTTGCCTCCCAGTAGGATGCCAAATGTCTTATCTGGACACTGGCATTCCAGGACACCCTGTTTCTTCATGAGACGTGTTGGCTGCGTGTAATCACCCACTGCTGCCAAGTTTATCAAGCCTAAGGAGGTTGCTGTTTCCAGAGAGCAGTAAGCTCAGCAAACCGTCGAAGTGATTTCGTTTACTTCTGGTGTGATGGGCTCTTTCTGAGCAGAAATGGGTTAGTCCGGGAGGGGGAATAACTCATGCATGTAGCTGCTCAAATGGCCCAGCATTTTAATTCCACTCCTGCCGAGGCTTTCAGAATGAGCATGTAGAAGATAAAACTTAGCTGTATCAGAATTTTAGAAACACAGCAAAGGATAGATAAATGTGCAAATGAGGCCTTTTCTGAAGTCCTCTATGGGGACCTCTGTTTCCACAGGATAAAGGATTGTGCAGGAAAGGCCAGGGAAAGGAGGTAAGTGTGTACCAATCCTGTAGTGTCAGGTAGCATGCTGCAGGGCAAGCAAGGAAGATGCTGCTGCCTGGGCACTGGAGATGCTCCATCTCTAGTCTTCTAGAATGCAGAGCTACACATTGACCTTTAGGCGATGGGGTGGTGTTTGGGGCATATCTAGAAACAAAATAGAGGTTTCCTAAAATATAGGAAGTTTCTTAAGCTCTGGTGGAAAGAGGAGAATCTCTCTCTCTTGGCCAGACCTCAGAGAATCCTCTCCCCTCATTCCAGTGAATGTTCACCATAAATTGGTCTGATCCAAAAGAAAGCTTAATGTAGGCAGTCAGCATTAATTTATTTTGTGGTCAAGCAGTTAATGGAAATCTGTCTGATGCCTTCTGAATTAACCCTTTATAAGAATTGAATGAAGGGGACAGGGGAGGCAAGGAGGCAGTAAAAAGGTATCGAAGGGGAGCTACAGACATTCAGTGCAGGTTTATTCAAGAGCAGCGACTGTAGGTTTTCCTGCTAGGTAAATGCCAGGTTGTAGGGTTGCACTCCTTCCTGGAGAACATGGCATAGGTAAACTTCCAGCCAAGCATTCTTAGAGTTGCCCTGAGTGCTTACAGCTGTAAGTAAGATAGGTATGGGCAAATGTTTTGCCATGGCTGAAAAAAAATTACTTGAGCAGGCGTTTTCCTTTGACTCCTGCTTCTGAATTGTTTCAGATAAGGGGAGCAAGGATGATCAGAATTTCTTGGTGGGCTGGTCAAACAACCTCCTCGTGCTTTCCCTACTGCAGCCCTGGCAGGCAGGGGGTTTCTATGGTAGTCATGGATCAAGGGTAGAAGCAGCAGAGTCCGTGTCTGTAAAGGGAAGCTGCTGAACTCTCTTTAAGGGTTGTTTTTATGGAGTTGACTGTAGTATAGTGTAGTAGGCATTTTATTAATTCTGCTGTTTTCTAAGGTCTTGCACTCAATTAACAATGGGGTGCTTGCACAACAGAGTCACATTGCTCAAAGAAAACTGTTAGAGAGCTTCCACATCTACCTGTATGTGAATTATAGTGTATTTAGTACACTTTAAAGGCCTCTTTTTTTGAACACTGTTTCTAGAAGGTTGCTGTTAAAAGGTAAGGTCATATGTCTTCTGATGTGGAAAAGAGATTGTGGCTGAACCTTCCATCCTTACAGCATCTTGGGTGCACTTTTAAGTTTGCAGTAGTAAAGAAGTAAGTCTTTGATGTTGTCCCAACATCAATTTAACAAAAGCAACAAAAAAGCTGTGGTAGACAGCTGTCATGACTCCTGCAACAGCACATGGTTCAGTCATTTTAATAATTTATCAGAAGAATATTAAATGTTGTGGCTCCCAAAGGAATGTGACTTTGAGAAGAGCGAGAGGTAGTGTTTCTGAAATTATCTGCTACAAAAACCAGTAAATGCTTACTGCTTAGAAGATTTGTGCTAAAAAAGGAACTTGTCCATCCCTCTGTAAAATCATGTCTTTGAATCCACTTAAAGTGTGTCTCCAAAACATCTTTGTTCTGGTTTACGTGGACAGAAAGATGTGTAGAAGTAGGAGTCAAGGTTGCCTGTGGACTGTTGCAGTAATCCCAGTGTTATTTTTAAACTTAAAATATTTTGCAGAGTTCTGTCCCTTAGCTTCTCTTCCTCCTCTTCTTTTACTGAAGTTGTGCTTGACAAATAGCAGTAAATACTTCATATATGACACCATTAGAAATGTGTTATGTCCTTTGGAGCAGAAGCTCATGTTACTCTTGTTTGTGAGCTTGTGATTGAGTGCTCAGGTCCTGTAGCTGGATCTCTGGAAGTTTTTGCCTGCTTACAAAGGTTCAGAGGCAAGTATTGCAGACCTGCAAGACCAGAGCCAGGGTGATCAGGAGGCTTATCCATCACTGGCAAAGGAAAGGAGGCATCGTGCTGCAGACAGTCTTTGGCTGTGATTCTTTGGGTTTTTTTTGAAAGTAATTACATTGCTCATATAACTCACCTATCTTTAATGGTATATACCTGCATTTTCCCCTCCCCCTTCATGTATGTAACCTAGATGTAATTTCCTATTAATAATTGAACTACTTCAGCAATCCTAGAGAATGAACCATACGTATGTATCAGAAAGTCTGAAGAATTTTTGAAGTCTCTTCAAAGAGCATGCTCTTCATTTTCTTTGATAAAGTATAACAGAATGTCTTTTCCTTTTGAAAGAAGAACTCACTTGTGCTTCCTTAGCTTAAAATTAGTAAGGTATTGCAGTACTCTTTCTTTCTACGCATTTATTAAATGATCAGCTCTATTTGAGAACAGAAGCAGTGAGGTAGTCAAACAAGAAGAAACAAGAAGGTTCTTTTTGCTAAAGTTAGAAATTCTGAAACAAGCTTTAACTGGAAAAAGCAAAGGTTGTAAAGACCTGAACAGTAACTAGTAGAAGTGTTGTTTAGGTACTAATAGTGTCAAAAAAGGCAACTAGGTCGTCACTAGTAAAATCACTTTATGATAGAATAGCTGTCTGTAAATTGATCTTGTTAAACTGTGATCATGGGAGACCTACTTGACTGGTCCTGCCTGGCTGGAAGCATAATGTGTCTTTGGAATCTCTTTGCAATTACAGGTTCATGTGCAGCCTAGCATAGCCCCTTGTTTCTATGGGAGGGTTAGGATTTTTCTTTTGGTGCTTTGGAGATATGGCAGGGGGGTGACCATGCGGTGTTTTGGTTTGGTTTTGAATCTTGCTTGTTACGTCATGCTTCAGTCTGTAGGTGTCTTGTTGGGGGCAGTCTCTGTACCTGCTGTTTCACATAATAGTTCCGTTCTCACAGAGGCTTTGATATGAAACCTTTCCCAGACTTGAACTAAATGCTGAGTGAACTAGTAAGAAGTGAAAATTTGTCAACTTATGCAAGTGCCAAGTGGCTGCATATGGATTTAGGGTACATCATGTGAAGCAGTGCCCAAGTATCCACAAGGTAGAGTGGGAACTGAAAATACAGGGAGGGCGTGTTGTTTCATGTGGTCTTATCTAGAAAGAGTAGCGCAGGTCTAGCAGAGTGTTGAAACATTAGAACTTGGATAGAAGGGAGTAATGATCTAATATGTTACACTTTGCTTTATGCTGAGACATTCTTGGATTTAGGACTTTTTCTGCTGCTGCAATTTACCTCATAATGGGTTTGGGAAGAGGGTCATCATTAGCTTTGTGATTGTGGAAATGCAAACTAAACTGTAGGTTAATGTACTTGGTCTGGCATGTTTCTGCCTCATAAGAGGAGAGGTACAAAAGAGCACAAAAGCCAGGGTGCAAAGTTAGCTGTATCATCGTTGTAGCAGCTCTTCTAGGTAGCATATAATTTCCCTTATGGTATTTCTCCTGAGTAATGATGGGAATAGTGATTAGCTATTCTTAGTGGTGATGATAGTCCAGCTTTAAATAACATATGGAGCTTCCTACCTGAGGACTTACTGATCCTGAAATAATAGTGCTGGGAATCTAAAGCATTTTATTCAGCACACAGAAAGATCTGTGTTCTTCAGCCTGGGCTTTTGAACAACAAAATACAGAGGCCAGTAGAGAAGTTAGTTCAGTCTTAAAATTATATCTTCCTAAAATCCAGCTCATCTATTATCAGTGTCTTTTCTTTAAGTTGGAGTGATAATACAATGGAGTTTCTCTGTCTCCTGTGCCCCAGACCAGAGAGCACGTGGGTAAGCATGCTGTTGGGCTAAGCAGTGAGTGGGTGTGGATGTCCTCTGTCTTTGAGTGGGAAGGCAAAGAGGACAATAGGCAGGTGGCAATATTGCCTCTTCAGTTCTGCTAGTGACGTGTGACTGTAGTTTGTCCACTCCAGTTTAGAAAGGCCTCCTCACCTTTTTGCATTTTGGTATGCTGTGCACTTAGGTTGGGTGTAGAGGTGAAATCCCATTCGGGCACAGACCAGCTCTGTAGCTGCCTTAGTGCAAAAGAGCTGTACTGGGCCTCTCTGGTGGGCTCTGAATCAGCTTTCCCACGGAGGTGACAGGAGAGAAAACTTGGTCTTGGGGTGGTTTTTTAAAATTTGTAATGGGCACTGCTGAAGGAAGCAAGACATAAAGAAAAATTCTTCATATCTGCATGAAGGCAAAATAAAATATTTGAATATAGCTTGATGAGAGAGACATGGCCTACTCTGATGGAGTCTGTTTTATTGCACTGGCTGTGGTTGGTGTGAGTGGATAAGGTGTGGATAGGGAAGGAGGCCTTTGCCTGGTGACATGGGCTCCAAGCAGAGGATGGTGGTGCTCTGTGCTCCTTGTCCTCGCTGCAGCCTGTTTCAGGGGCTGCTAAGGTCATACACAGCTGTCTGCCAGTGTTGGTCACCTAGTGGAAATGGGTGTTGTTTGCCTGCAGAGTACTGTCCACAAGTGACTGATTCATAACAGTGGAAGGGTGCTTGGTTGCAGAAGTGCACTTGTAGAGGAAGAGGCATCTTTTATTGCATCCTCTGTGCACTGAGAGCTTTTGCACATTTTCTCCAGGGTCTTTGGTTACTTCACTTCCTGAAGACTGTCAGTGATGTAACTGCAAGGAGGAAAAGCCTTGGTATTCAGAAAATACATAGCTTTTTTTTAGATTCAATGGTTAATTCAGTTAAAGTGGACTAATAATTGAAAAAACGTGAGGTTGCTGATTGCAAGTATATGGTCATGTTCATTGTTCCCTTTAATCAGATTTGGTAAGCTGACCCTCGTTTTCATCTTTTTTTCATGTTTTAAAACTTTGAAGTTTTATTTGAATGTCTTTACTTGTTCTGTTAATAATTGTATCAAACATGCACCTTTCTCTGTGCCACCCTCACTCTTTACCAAACAACCCTGTGCATCTATTTTTTGTCTGTGGACTTGCCATGCTTCCATGAAGTTTGGAAGAGAAAAACTAGTTTGCGTTTCAGTTAATTATTAAGCCTTGCTAATTTCTCACTGAAATGAAAATATGCTTCATGTTATTTTTTAAGCTTCTGAAAACACTGTCATTACTGAATTGTTCAGAACTGAATGCATAACATAACAAAGCAAGCCAAATATCTTCAGAAGTTTCTTCAAAATGTGGAAAAAAATTTTCCCTGAAGTACTGTACAGGCTGACTTGCAAACAGCACTGAAAGGTGTTTGTGCTGACACCTTTCTGAATGTTTCAGTTCTGCTCATTCCTTTAAGAAATGCTTAGAATTGAAGTATGTTTGAATAAAATGTGATTTTCTAGGAAGAAATGTCAGATAAGGAGGATTAGGGAGTTCTAGTAACTTTAAGCTTGTTCTTTTTCAGCTGAGTTCCTGGAAGAAATCACAGTGGTAGTTTATTACAGTAAAACTTTTTATCATCATCTATAGTCAGTTGGACAGAATTCTCTTAATTGACTCTAATTTGCCTTCTTGGCACAAGAAGATTTTGGGGAGCCATGTTCTCCTGCCAGCTTCCTGAACTCTAAAGCATAGCTTTTGAAAAGCTCAAATGCTTGGGCAAATCCATAAAAGTAATTTTATATGTTAGCTTCTGCATAAGTAAAAGCAAAATGAAACAAACATCTGCAGATGGGCGCAAAGATGATGTGAGCAGAAAGCTAGCAATTTTGGAGAAATCCAAGCTGACAGCCACACTTGGAGTAGGCAGTATTTGGCGGTCTAAAGGAGACTTCAGGATGCAAAGACCTGCCCATCCCCCTTGGCTCTGGGCCCTACATGGGCCAGTTTTGTCTGGTGCAGTGGGAGTACAGCTGGGAGGGAGATGCGTGGGAAGGCTCGCAGGATCTGCGGCTCGGAGGAAGTTTCTGTGTTCCAGCTGCCCAGAGCAGCAGATCCTG
Organism: Neodrepanis coruscans; assembly: GCA_013400695.1. Lineage (NCBI taxonomy): Eukaryota > Metazoa > Chordata > Aves > Passeriformes > Philepittidae > Neodrepanis > Neodrepanis coruscans. The sequence goes on along the minus strand of VYZS01083589.1, from coordinate 11,998 downwards.
GGAGCCTCAGCAGTGCATCCCTGATGCTGACAAGGACATAAATTTTGCTGTGCAGCTGCAGACTCCCAGGAGTTTGATTCAGGAAATGCCATCTGCTGGTATTTTGGAAACAGTAACATGTTCTACACTTTTCTTTTTTAATTTCGCCTGAAATAATAAATCATTTCATAAAAGAAATCTCTTCCCCTCCCCCTTTCCCCTTAACCTCCAAAAGAAAGAACGGGTGCATTATTTTAAAACAAACTTGGCTGTTGTGCCATTTTTTGGTTTGGGTTTATTTAGGGCTTTTTTTTTGTTGTTTTGGCTTGTTTTTTTTTACCAAATAAACTTGACAGTTATTAAAGTATAGAATCACAGAATGTTAAAGGTTAGAAGGGACCTTAAAGATAGATAATTCAGTTCCAATCCCCCCATCATGGGCTGGGATACCTCCCAGTAGACCAGGTTGCTCAAGGTGTCCAACCTGGCCTTGAGTACTGGCATACTTGTATTCTGGCTTCTCTGTCAGGTTTTACAAACTCTATGTCCTCAAGCCCTCTCCATTCACCTTCTCTGACTAATTATAATCATCACAGCCTCAATATCATGGTGCTTATAGGAACCTTGTAGTTTATTTAGGTTGTCGCTGGATATTCACTTTTTTGTCCCACTTCCACGTATACCCTTAATTTGGAGTCAGCCAGCTGATGCTGCACTTTTACTAACAAAGAACATGGGGTTCAGTCCATCTAGCCTGTCTCTGACCAGTCAAGACCCCTCCCAGGACAGTCCTCCTGACAGCAGGAGGCTGGGAATGAGAGGGATGGATGGGTTGGGTGCAGAGCGGGCAAGATTTCAGGCTGTACTGCCCCCTCTGTGAGTGGGGAAGCCTGATGTAGGTGGCTGGGCACCGCTCCAGCTATGGCACCTTGTCTAAATTCTTCGTCTCTCTGTAGAAGACCTGTTATACTATGGTCTCAAACACTGCTCTAGTTAGCAAAGCTGTTTGGTTTGTTGGGGTTTTTTATGCTTTCTGTGTTAACTAAACACTCCTTGCCAGTTACTCATTAAGACGGGCCACACCTTACACTGAGACTCAGTGAACAAGAGGTACAAGCCCTGAATACAAGTAGCTTTTTCTGTTTTCCTCGTGGATAGTCTTGTTTGGGTTGTTTTCAGTGGCTTGTTTTTTCCCTTCCTATTGTGAGACCCTTTTGAGTTTGCTTCTGGAGGACTTGTGGCCTTTGCCACACCATTGTACTCTGTGATGGCTTTTTTTTTTTTTGCCTAAAACTTTTGTAGTGGAGACAAGATCCTGAGAAAGGGTTGATGAAACTATTCTCTCTCGGGGTCTACTGCGTGTTGAATAGAGGGCAGAGAAGCATCAGCATGGTCAAAACTTGTGGTAGTGAAGAGAAGCAGGAAGCTGACGTGCCTTGCCCTCTAATCTCACACTGCTGCCTTTCCTTATGGCTCCAAAAAATACCCTACCCAGTACCCTACCTGCCTGTTGAGGTTTCTACCCCTGCCTCTACCCCTCTCAGCATACTCCAGACACAGGTACCCTACAGCAGATACAATGATGGACATACAGTCCATGCATTATTGCATTATGCAAACAGAAGGCATACTGTTCAAGCGTAGCTAAGTTAAATAATTTCATATTTGAGCATCTTCTGAAAGAAACAAAAAACCTGCTTGTGACGATCTTGGGTTAATTGCTTTCAATTTCATTCAACTGGCAGTTTCTTTAAGAGTTATCAGCTAGAAATGTGGATCACTGTAGCAGCCTGCATGTGTAATAGTTAAAAACACTCAAACCAAGACACAACCAACCAAACAAAAAACAGAACCCCAGCGTGAACTAGCTTTTGTAGACCTCCTTATTTGAAGTGTTTTCTCTGTTTGTCAATGTTTGAGGCCAGTGGAGCAGCATTACCCCTGATACGTCATTCTGCAATTAGTATATATGGTGTCAGTCCATGCTACAGCCAAAAAAGGCAGCACTTGCTGCTTCTTTCCTTCTAATCCCTTGTCCTGGCACTTGCATTTATGTGGCTGTACAGTGAACTAGTTAAGGGGAAACTGATCCTCTTAAACCTTTTTATTTATTTGTTTTTATTGAATTAGCTTTTGGTCAGTTGATTCTTTGCTCTGGTTCTCAGTGCAACCACACGAGCCTGCTTTGCTGCACAAGCAGCAGCACCAGCCCAGGGCAGGGGAGGAGGTGGGAGATGGATATGATCTTGGGCCCTCTTCTCCTGGTAAGTGCTTGAACTTGATGAGTGGTGACACCTGCAGCAGTTGTGCTTACTCCGTGTCCAGCACAGGGGCGTGTGTGCCTGGGCTTTGTATGGGCAATGTGCTCCTACTGAGCACGTTTTCAGGATGCTTAGGCAAGCAGTGAAGCCAAAGCAGGCTGGGGAGAGCAGGATAGGTATGGAGACAGAAACCCTGCATGGGTACATGCAGAAGGTGATACTTGGTGGAAAAGTCTTGAGAGAACTAGCTTAGAGGTGAAATCTAAGGTTTGTAGAAAAGTGATACTGTCTCTAAGTACATCTGGGAGCCTTTGTGAAGTCTGTTGCTAGTTCTGACAATTTTAAACAGCTCACGTTTGACTTAAGAGTTGAGTATACTTAGCTGCCAACAGTCAGCTTCCAGCCCTCCAGAGGCCTTTCCCAGCACATGAAGGTCAAGAATGACCAAGAATAAATTTCCAATAAATCTCATTTCCTAAGATGAGATAACTGTTCTAATGGACAAAAGCAGAGCGTTGTTTGGGACTTAGTGTGTGTTTTGTAGGGCTGCTGCTGCAGCCTGCTTCAATGTCCTTCTTGCCAAGCTGGGGAGGTAGTGGCAGGGAGGTGGAGAGTTGACTGGACCATCAGAGGCCTGAGATGTTGGCTAATGGCTTGAGCGCTGCTGGGCTGCCAGTGCCGTTGCTTAGGTGCTGGTAATGTCATTGATGCAGTTCAGCAGCTTATTAACATCCTTCATCAGCGGGCACGTGTGCTCTGTCAGCAAGTTTGTCCATGACACCAAACGGGAGAGGAAGAAGAGGTTGATGAGCTGGAGGGCAGGGCTGCTCTTTAGACCAACAGCCTGGGGCATGGGCTGACCAGCCTTGCCTACCTCTGCAAATGCAGGTACACCTGAGACAGAATAACTCTGTGCAACAGGATGGGCTGGGACAGACAGCAGATATGCAGAAAAGAGCTGGAGGTCCCAGTAGACAAGCTGAACACAGATCAGCCAATTTTTCTATGATTCTATGAAATTTTATGTGGGAGGGAGATTTCCACCCTAAAATGTGTTCTAGACACCTTAAGAAAGGACAGAATAATAACACTTGAGAAGTTCATAATCCATGCAAATTGAATGATTCATGAGCTTGCGGGTACTGAAGCAAGGTGTGTGATCCAGAGAGGTTTGCCTGCCCTGAGGAAGACAAGTGGATATGAAGTGTGAAGTCTGCATGCACTTTTGTTAATATGTGGCTTCCAGGAACATTTTAGCTGAAGGTCCTGCATTGGTGATTTTTTTCAAGCAAAGCCACACTGAGGGGGGGAAACACTTGGAGCTTTTTTCTTTTTGATTTCTAAAATGTCCTCTAAGCAAGGTGAGGGAAAGAGCAGGTGGCAGGCATCCTGTATGTGAATGTGAAAACAGTCCTGCTAGATAAAACACAGACGTTGCTTCCAGGATGAGAAAAATTTATTTTAAGAAGGAAAGAATGAAAGAATTGCCTTTTTTACCTTTTACATGAGAATATAAATGCAATCATTGTGCAGTAGTGCTTTTTAGGTTACTGTGGTTGGAAATTAGGTTACTGTATTTAATGTGTCCTAGTGTTTCTTTTAATAAAGTTCCTTGCAACCATTTTTGTTTTCCAGCTCCATGCAAGTGTTCACTAATAGCACAGCGGGCAGAGCTCTGTACGTTAATGAAAAACTACCAGCAAGCTCTTCATGACGCGGACATCCTCTGCCGAAACAAACCCCACTGGCCTGCGGTATGGTGCTTGCTTCTTGTAAAGACCAAAATTAAAAATTCTTGTACTCGGGCTTCTCTCTGTGCTGGGAACAGTGTGGCTGCTGAGGGTGTTGTGGGAAAAACATTGTGGCATTAACAGGGCTGAAAACATCTACTGAGAGCAAAGTTCTCAATAGGACAAGTCTGGAAGGTCTTTAGAATCTCTCCAGCTGGTGATGTTTTGGTAGTGGGCAGCCAGTGATGTGGTATTGTTTGTGCTGGTGCCTGTTAGCTATTAAAGGTAGTGCTGCAGCTTGGCAGTAGAATCAGTTCCATAAGGCTCTGGCAGCTCAGGATGGCCCGGCAAGGCCCCTCTGGGCTGATGTGTCCCAGGCAGTGGGTAACACTGGCAGGCTGGTGGCCCGTGTGTCTTTCTTAGGAGCGTCTCTGACTGTATTTCAGGATTTTTTTTTTCACCTCTAATCCTAAAGTTAAAGATCATATCTATGATTTCTGTCCATGTCATAGTGATTCATAGAGGAACTGGGATTTTTTTCATAATGAGAGGAAGTGCTACAAGGAGCACTGGTTTGTGGGCAGTCTGAAGACAGCATCAGAAATGTTAGGAGGGAGAAGTGGAAGAAGCATGTGGTGCCAGTCTTTATCATTAGTTGCCCTTGGCTAGACTGATTGTCCAACAGGTCACCCCACCTAGGATTATACCTTCAGTCAGTCCATCTCCCATCAGCAGCAAAACTGCAGCACAGGTTTGACCACATAAAGCCTCTGGGTGCTTTCTGGAGAGAGAATAACATGGGGAATTGGGGAAGGCAGACCTTGGTTTCCTGTGGAGACCAAGGTGGTGTTGCATAAACCCTTGCCTTCAGCAAGGGTGGGGACTGCATCTAATGGTCCATATGCAGAGCAAGCAGAGGTGCTGTCTGAAGAAGTGTTGTCTCACTTTGACTGAAGTCTGACTCACTTGTCTGAAGGCTATGTATCTTGTCACTTATTAAAACCCTTCATGTTGGAAGGCAGTTCATAACCTTCTGCCACATCAAATTTGCCTTTCTGTGTTGGATAATTTCTTACCAAGTCAGGAATCCCATTCCAAGTGGTGTTGGCCGAGTTTCCGTGCTGAGGGAGAAAGATGAATGACACATGTTCAAATGTTTTCTTGAAGTATCTTCTGTTTGCTTGAATCCTTGGAAATGTGATGCATGTCAGTTGTAGGTGGATAAAGGTTTCATTAGTCACGTCTCTGAAGCATGTTAATTGAAAATGAAATTTGTCATCATGGTGTAACCAGCAGTGTCTCAGAGGTACTTCACTTGTGCTTTTGTGTGTGTGTGAGGATATCCACATAGCTGTGCTGATCCAGAATCTCTGTTCTCCAGGAGTTCTGGGCATCTGCTTTGTTTTGTATCTTGCAGCATCTCATACAGTGGCAGAGATTAGCTCAAACATTTGCTATGTAGTTAAAAAGATAAAACCCAAAAATTAAACTAATTTTGGGAGTAGCTCCTGGGATGCAAGCATTCACCTACTGGTACCTTTTGGCTTAATAGTAACTGAAGTGTAATGACTTGCTGAGTTACTGGTGAAGGTCTTTGGTGTGCTGTAGTCACTGGAGTGTAGATGAGTTGGTTTCTTTTCAGTTGCTATGAAAACCAGATCCTTGGACTCTGAGACAGGGCGAAATTTCCAATTGTGCTTTGGACAGTAGACAGAGGTGCCCTCCTGCTTGCTGTGCAGGTCCTGTCTGAATCTTGCTCTTCAGTCCAGTGCTTGGCAAGGTTTTGTGAAAATAGAAAGGGGAAGGTGGCACCAGTAGTGTCTGAAGTATAGGGGCCTCTAGTCCTTGGGCCTAACTCCTGGTGTTGAGTCTTTAGGTACTTTGTCCTGTAGACAGTCCACCTTAGTCCTTCCTTGCAGCTTGGATAAGGACACTGCTCTTATGGTCCCAAGTGACAAGGCCAAACAAGCTTGTAAGCTCCCCAGTGCAGGGAAGTAATGCTGACAGTGATGACAGGTGTGTTAAGACATCTCTACAAAGGTTTTACAGAGGCTGTGCAAGCATCAAGGTGAGAAGGTTGGGGTCAGGCATGACAGTACCACTTTCACTGCGTTGAGGAAAAGAAAAATGCATTTCATCTGGAGAGCTCAGTGTGTATTGAGACTTCTTGTTCAGGTCATGAGATGATACTGTGCTAATTAACCTGGCCTAGGAAGTACTTGTCAGTTCCTTTTGGTACGGGCCTTCTTAACAGTGGAAGGGTAAAGAACTTCACAGGTCTCAGCTTGGAGGGTGATATTTGGGTGTTGAAAGAATGAGGGAGTTACCTGCTCAGGAAGATTATGTGATACTGGATCTTTTGACATTAGTATGAAGGACAGGAAGGTGTATCTGCTTATCCAACCCATCTCTTAGATGAGAGATGCTGTACTGAAAGTACAGCCTCGAGATGTTCTTGTGAGTCAGAGGTGGAACTTGCAGAGCACACTTCTGTCTAATAAGAAAGGCAAATGTTTGAATGCATGCTTAGTTTCTTTTCATTGTCAAGGAAACAATTTACATAGTCAGATTTGAACTGCGGTTTGATATCCACAGGGAAATTCAAAGGTGAGGCATTCCTCTCTTGATACTAGTAGCAAGTAAGGTGGGACTTGTTCCCAAGCTGGCTACCATGCCTGTTGGCCATAGATTTGTTACTCCAGGACATGGGAGAGTTAGGATGGGCTAAAAGGTTTCAGATTAAGCATTGGTAAGTTGCCCTAAGTTCATAATGTTGTGGTCTCCTGTAGTCAGATAAAATATGTGAAAAATCAGCTCTGTCCTGGTAAGACTTAACCAGGAGAAGTGAATGTCCTAAACTCCCTCAGCTGCCACCTCCAGCCTGCTGCCCCATGCCACTACCTTTTCCAGGGAGCTGAATTACTGTTAAGTTTGCCTTGTATTTGAAACCATTCTCTGGTGTATCTGAGCCTAGTGGGATGTGTAGTAGACTTCGTCCCTAGGGAGACAAATACACCACCTCATTTTCAGTTCTTCTCAAAGGAAAAGACCAATGGCTTTGGCAGGGGTCATACAGCAGTGGGTTCCTGGGGGATCTTTTTTCAGCAGGCGGGACTCAATTTCCTTCAGTGTGTCAAAGAGGTTGTTACCCAGAAAGCATTGTGTTCTTCACCTGTAGAATGATGTAACTTTCGAGTTTGTTTTCTGGTGTCTTGCTACTAGTTCAGAAATGATATCTAGATTTGTGCATTTTCTTTGTGTGAACAGGGCCATTATGTGAAAGCAAAAGCTCTTTCTGGATTGGAAAGGACTGAGGAAGCATTGAAGGAGTTTCTTTATTGTGTTGCCTTAAATCCTGAATGGAGCTCAATGAAGAAAGAAGCCCAAAAGGTATAAAATGTATTTACTGGCTACTTGGCCATCATGCTGCTTTTACTCCTACAGCCAAGTAAATGTCATGTAATTTCAGGTGATGATAAACAGCTAAAGGACGATTTGATTCTCCAATAAGCCTTTTTAAGCATTGTTACATGAGGCACCCCTTGAGTTTGGTTGAAGCCTCAACTAGAGGAATTGTATGTAGGCTTGACTACTGTTGTTTTTAAATTACATTTGCAGTATGTTGGCCAAATTTGAATATGTCTGGATTGCATAGCCTTGAGGCTCCTAATTTTAGTACCCTTCAGAAAATCTGTTTTATGTGGGAAGTGACAGAGGATTTAGAAGGGGAAGCTGTGTGCTGCCCTGTCCTGGAAAAGGCGTGTAGTCGTTGTAGCAGTTTGTCCCTTTTGGGAAGTTAGAGACACTTAGTGCTACCCAACCTTCATCAGGTGTGCTGTGACCATCCATACAGGTAGCTTTTTATAAAAATGAGATACGGATTTGGCAAGGTGCTTTGGTGGGGGCTGGTGAGAAGGGTAACAGGCTTTACCACAGCTTTTAGCTAGAGGTTAAACCTGCTTGAGGATAGAAAAGCAGGGCATGAGGAATGTTTAAACACATCTGTTTTAACTGGTTTCGATGGGAGAGCATGGTTTGAAGATTTCTGGAGGCAGGGTCTGAGGGTCAGAATCTAGATGCATAGAGTCAGGAGAAGGATGCAACAGATTACTGCCCTGGATGCTCCTGGGGAACAGAAGCCTTCGGAGAGGGAGGCAGGCATGAGAACAGCACCTTGGAAATGTGACTGTAGTTGTGGTGGGGACTGCCATTCAGATTTCCCATGGCCATTGGGTTTAATGCAGGGTGTCCTGGTTGTTGCAAGCTTCTTGGTGTCTAGAAGCTGTGACGTTTGTGCATTTGTGTTCATACAAACATAAATATCTATGTTGTAATTATTATTTTTTTCTTTTTTTTCTCTCTAATTGCCTAGATAATGTGTGAGATGTTTTTCCCAGCCTTTGAAAATGTGCATGATAGTCTAACAGCACCTTTCTCTAGTCGAACATCCCATACAAGATTGAAACCTGCCTTTCTGAGTAGCATAAACACACAGTCAGCTGTGGAAGATAACTCTGTTGCTGGGTCCTCAAAGGTAAAGCAAAAAGCATTCNTAATAGAAAAAAATGAAGCAAAATTTTCTCATGCTATATATAACTGTTCTTAATTGTTTTAGGATACTGTGTTCAGGTTAACAAAAACCCCGTCCCAAGAGTCTGATGTATTCAGAAGCACTGATTCTCCTGTTTCCCATCCTGTTCTGGATCTCTATTTTGAAGACAACAAGAAGTCTTTCGGAGCTATTCTCTCCAGTTTACCTGGGGTTGGCTTAAAAAGAAAGCTGTCCAGTGATATGAGGGATTTACAGAGTTTGGATGTCCCCAGTAAGATTCCTAAAAAAGGTTTGTGTTGTGACTTAGACAATTTCTCTTGCACATACTGAAAAACTATGATTTTTTTTACTTCTTCCTTTTAATAGGTGTCAGTGAAGTATTTCCTACAGGAATTGGCATGATACTTTGTTCTCTGGGTTTGTCTGTTTCTGCTTTAACAGCCTATTTACCTTATTCCAGAACAGTTTCAGTTCATTGAATGGAAGTTG